>MU756109.1:41946-59414 GCA_026770625.1 Nicotiana glauca | reverse complement strand
ACTAGCATCAAAATTGCAAAAATCGTATGACCTCCGGGTCAAAAACTTCGAAATCATAAGCCCTCAATGAGGAAATACCAAGTTTGTAAATAATGGCTTCTGAGCCGAGAAATCATCGAGAACTCGGGGACTGCCGTCAATCGCCATCTCCATTACAATGGTTCCCGAGCCGAAAAATCATCGATAACTTAGGGACTGCCGTCAATCGCCATCTCTATCACAATGGCTCCCGAGCCGAGAAATCATCGATAACTCAGGGACTGCCGTCAATCGCCATCTCCATTGACTTATTAAAAATCTGAGGCCATAAGACCCCAAATGGGTAGACTCGGCCTCAGAAGACCTGTATAAGGCAACAACAATATCTGTAAGACCTCAAGCAAGGCATGAACCATACTTGTACAAGTATCCAAAACTGTAAGACCTTAAAGGCATGTAAAACTTGTAAGACCTTACTAAAGGCATAAACCCGATCTCAAAGTTAAGGCTATATATCGATCTTGTAAGACCCTAAAAGGCATACCCTCGATATAGATGCCGAAACTACTTCACTCAGGACTAAATGGCTCCGGCCAAACACAAATGACTACGGTCACAAGGCTGTACCAGCCGAACTAACACGACTCGGGGATGCCCGACCGTTGCTACAAATCACAGGACTTTAATTACTTCGAATCACTTCGAAAAGAACCGGTTAAACAGGCTACCCTCGACATAGGCAAAAGATCTTTGACCACATCAACTCCTAAACACCGGCTTCGAGATACTTATCCTCAGAGCCAAACCTCCCGAGGTAATCGATCATCACCATATAACGACTTGCAATCAAGGTTTTTTATTAAAACATCGAAGAGTTAGGCAAACACTTTCAAAAATCCTTATCGAGAGAAAAATAAAGCCTACATAAAAGGTCGCATCGACCCAAGGCATAAGAGCCATTCTCGCCAACCCACACATAAAAGGTCGCATCGACCCAAGGCGTAAGAGCCATTCTCGCCAGCCCACACATAAAAGGTCACATCGACCCAAAGCGGGAGAGCCATTGTCGCCAGCCCACATAAAAAGTTGTACCAACCCAACGCATAAGAGCCTAAGAGCCAACTTTAAATTTCTAAGCTTGAGGGTCAAATAAGCTTGAGTCGAAACCTGATTCGGAGACTGAACCCAAAACAGTTAATTGAATCTGTCTAAGAGCAAAAGCATAAGAGCCATTATCGCCGGCTTATACCAAAGGTCGCATCGACCAAACGCGTAAGAGCCTACAGGCCAGCCTAATGAGCCCTAGAGCCATAACACGAATCTAAGGATTCCTCTCAACTCAAGACCAGTTCATCTGGCTAAAATCAAGGCAAAAAGAAATGCAGGAGAAACAAAACCACGAGGTCTCCTGTTTATACATACATGCGAAAAAATACAAGCTCCACTTACAACATACTTTGAAAGCACTATGTATTGAACCGGAAAAGGAAATCTACGTCTCCCTTTGGGACCATGGCCCGATGGCCCCATCCTCTCCATCCTCGGATAGAAGGAATTTAGCTTGGGCATCTACTTGAGCCTTCAACTCATTAAACTCACATTTGACCCGGCCAACTTCGCCCCAAAGTCGTTCCAGCTCCTCCGTTTTGCTCTCCAACTGAAATATCAAAGTATTAATCTCCAAAATTGGAAGAGGGAGCATACATCAACACGAAATGAAGGAATACCTTTCTTTCGAGACGGCTTTTAAAGTTCTGACTTCGATCCGCCTCGCTCCGCAAGTATACTGGCTCACCCTCCTTTTTCGCACAAAGGAGTCTAAGGGATTTCTCCCTATCCAAAGCTTTTCGTAGCCTGGCTTCATGATGAAGCAACTCGGACTTAAGCTTGTCGAAGGCCTGCGAGAGAAAACTCAATAAAAAAGGGAGGGCGCGGAACCAAAAGAATCCTATATCGGTTGCCAAAGCTTACCATAAAGCTAAGCCGTTGAGCCTCATCAAAGGTCGAGCATATACCTGACGGCCTAGTTTCCCTCGAAATACCTTCGATATGAGAAGAGGAAGGTGTGGGATGACCCTCATTCCTCGAAGTACCTTCAACGGGAACATGGAGAAGCCTCCAAAGTTGGAAGCTCGACCGACTCATCTCTTTTGAACCTCAAAGGAGGATTCGCCCCAACACGCCTCACACATCAAAGACTCTTTGCGTTTATGATCGATCCTCGGCCCCGAGGCTGGATATCTCTCCTCCTCCCCAGGGGACACGACCTCATCTCGGGAAAACCTCCAACACCTGCGGCGACAGAGTTAGTATGCTAAAAAGAAAAGTACCTTTTCTGAAGAAATGAGCCACCGAGCACCTACCATGATGCTTTGCTTCCCACTTCCCCTTGGACAGGTCTCGCCATTTGCGCTTATCGTAAGCCAAGCAACATGCCAGCTTACGAGACCATCCGCCAGGTCAGGAACCTCGTCCGACAGCTAAGGAATTTCTATAGAAAATTAAATGAAAAAACATTTTTATGGAGCCCACCTCCACTATGGACAAAGCTACAAAAATACAAGTATATCACTTATGTGAGGTTCCATTTCTCAGGAAATGGTAGAAACTCTTTAGGGACAATATCGATTGTCCGTGCTCGAACAAAACATCTTATCCATCCTTGGTTCTCATCCTCTTCATCGTTACCAGCGAGGGATCGGGTGGATCGGCGTCACAGAGTAATCAAGCCCCGGTAATGCAGAGACCGATATAACCTAATGAGATGGATAAGGGTGAATTCGAGCTCGGCCTTATCCGCAACATACCTAATCGTCAGCACTATCTTCCAAAGGGATGGATGAGCATGTGTCAGGGTGACCTGATATCTCCTACATGGTGACCTGATATCTCCACGACCCTATCAGGGGGACCCAACGAAAAAGGATATGTATACGCGCTCAAAAACCCCTCGACATGAGTCATGATGCTCTCCTCCGGGGAAGGTACCTACAGTACCACTCCTTCTCCCCATCCGCAGTCTTTCCTAATTATCTCGAGGTGTTCTTCCCTTATTGAGGAGATGAACCTCGATACGTGCTCCCGATGCCCTTGAATGTTAGGAGGTCTCTCCAATGTAAAGTCTCTCATAGAGACAAATCACCTCGAGACCTGCTCACTAGGTACCAACGATATACCACCGATCGGACACCGAGTAGAGGCGGAGCTCCCCTCTCCTTGGTGAGAAGATGTCGATGTAGCAACCACGGCTATGGTAAAATAGAAAAGAGGAGGATGAAGATCTGGGTGAAGGCTTTGAGTTAAAATGACGGGAGAACTAGCGCAAAAAAATAAAAAAGTTCTATGAGAGGGATGATTACCCAGAAAGCAGAATCTTTAGTTGAGAAATGAGCGAATGCATATATAGAGGTGTTGATACCCAATTTTTCTCTATATATTTTTTATATGCAAAATACTTCCAAAATAGCATATATATGCATATATAAGCATTTCCAAGTGTTTTATTATTTTTTTCAATTTTTGAAAGATTTTTAAACCAATTTATCGCCTTGTTTTAGCAATACAAAAACTAATAATTGTTCCTCAAATTATCATTTTTGGTGATTAATTTATTTTATTCTCATATTAATGCCAATATATAGCTAAGTTAATTTTTGCGTATTTTTATAAATTGATTTGGTATTTTAAAGCTAAATTACACTAAATTGCAATTTTAGCCTATTTTAAGAATTAATTACGTTTATAATTATAAAATTGATTTCAGTATTTTTAATTTAATTTTTATATATTATTAATTAATTTACCACCTTGAATTTATTTTTCAGAAATCATTTTACTATTTTTTATAAAATAAAAAGGAAAAAGTGGCTATTTAAATACTAGCCCTATTTCATTTCAATTGTAGCCAAAATTGACCACCCCAGTAACCCAATTTCAAACCCAAAATTACCCGGTCGAATTGCAATTTAACCCAACCCCTGACTCATTTATCCAACCCGCCCGGCTTTCCTTTTGATCCAGGCCATTGATCAAAATGATCAACGACCACGATTTCCCCATTCATTTTTAATTTTCCAAACCCCCCAACCCTAAAATCATTTCACCTAATCAGTCGCCACTAAACACACCTTTCTCTCAAACTCAACATTCCTAGAACCCTAATCGTCTCCTACCATCTCCCACCGGAAATCATGACTTCTCCGGCCATGGGAATCTTATACTCACCTCCTGTTACTCCTATGTGCTCGATACTTGAAGATTCGAGGCCAGACCTCGAAGGTCTTCATTCCGACCTTTTCTGATTCGAGGCCTCAGGGTCATCTCCGGCCTTGCTCCGGCGTATCCTGGTCTTCTGAGCCTGGTTCTAACTTCTCTGACTCCGATCGGTGACCTTTTTCAAATCCTTTCTAATTTTAGGGTTCTTCTGAAACCCTTCAAGGTTTTCTTCTCCGATCTTCCTAAATTTGTTGTGTATCTATGCTCTACTTGAGTTTTCAAATAATTTCCCTAGCTTTGCTTTCAAAAATTATTTTCAAAACCGCTTTTTTTCGATCTAGGGTTTCTGAAATATTTAAGTGTTTATATCATTTTTTCTTTATTATTCGTGTGTTGCCTCCACTGTGTTCTCGTATCATCTTTTGTGTTTGTCTTACCGTGTTTTCCTATACTACGGTCTTGTAGACTTCTCTACTGTATTTTTACCATGTTCTTATACGTGTATCTTACTGTGTTTTATTATACGCTTTTCTGCTATACTTTTCCGGTGTTCTCGTGTTCTACTGTATCTTCCTGCTAAATTTTTAAGTCTCTTTGTTTGCCTTCTACTGAGCCCTGTTTACGTCTCTTCTAATCATGATTTTTCTACTGTTCGTATTAGTATTTACCATTGTGTTCTTTGAATCCTTCTACTGTGATTGCATGTTACTTTGCTATCATATTCTTCATAAGTTCTGTTGTTGAAAAAGCCTGTCCTTTTTCTGAAACTTCTGAATATGATTTTGATTCAATTGCATGCCCTCTCATCCTTGCTTTATGGTTTGTTTGAACTAAGGTTTCATTTCGAAACCCCTAACTCTGTCAGACTAACTTTGAGTCTCTGAACTGAGTTTACACCTTGTTTTCATACAATGTTGAACCTTTTGCTAAACTCTTCTACAATGGATTCTTTCTACTGATTTTACAAGGGCATGACAAGTTTCCTTCATGTTTAACGTGTCTGTATGCTTTTATATGTGATGAATCTTTCTTCAAAAAAGGTTTTCAAACTTGTGATTGATTCAGAATACCTTTTAAATAGGTCTGATTGATTTGTTTGCTGATTTTCCTTAAGTTAAAAATCTTTCCCATCTTTCTGACTTAGTTCGTTCATACAAAATCTCTGGCCTCAGATTTCTTGGCTGTTAATTGATTTTCTTTCCTTAAATTATGTAACCGTGTATTTCAAAGACCTTGTCCTTAAATAGCCTTTATGCATTTGCCCCTAATTTACTACTTTGCACAAAGTGTTTATTTAAATCCTTTCTTTAAATGGTTTTACCCGTTTGAATCTGAATCCATCAATTAAAGGGAGTCTTATGTCATTGATTTACAATTAGTCTTCAATTATTTTCTTACCTTATTTTCTCATGACTTTCACACTATAAATACATGACTCTTTTCTTTCACACAGATACGATTTTAATAATCCTCCACTACTACAATTCACAATTCTTCTAACTCTTACTCTCACATAAGAGAACTCTCTCTTCTTGTCTGCACTCTGACTTTCACAAGACTACTGCTTTTCCTGCTTGTTTCCTTGAAACTGGTACGTCCTAATCCTAATTAACAGCATCATCACAATGTGTTTACTTACAGCTTTTTATGTCTCTGTCTCTTTACTACTTCTGCAGATTTAAATTCTTAAACTAGCATGTTGATTTCTTTTGTTTGTTGTTGTTATGAACCCCTCTTCCCTGTTCCCTTTATGTGTTTTGAGTTACAGTTTAGAATATGGCAATATGCAAGTTATTGTCCATGATTTGAACTTGATCCCTTAGGGGGTCCTAACTTCTGATACGATGTGTTCTAACAAGCTTGTGATGACTGAGGTGTGCCAATATTTCCCATTGCTGGGTATGCCCACTACCCTGTCCATGCCTCTTTACCACTTTCCCATTTCCTATACCGCTATGTGTATCTATGTGTATTGTTTCCCTTTCCCTTTTCCCTCTTGAAATTCTGCACTTGCACTCTCCCTCTTAGTTCTTAGGTTCTGCCCCCCTCTTGTGAGCCTTGCCTTGGGACCTTGAGTTCCCTCCGAACTTGGACACTTGAGGGCTGGCCCTTCCACACTGCACTATGTCTTAACCCTGTAATGCATTTGGGTGCAAGCACTGCCCGAAGTTCATATGAGACTCTTAAGGGACTTTGACACATCCAAATGAGAGAAAGTCTCTCTGAAACATTGATCTTTGGAGTTGGTTTACTTCATAAATCAGACAGGAAGTCTGAATCAGGCTTTCCTTGGTTGTAATTTTCAAATTTCTGATGTATTTTCTTTACTTTATTTTTCTTTGGACTGTGATAACTTTGTATAACTTTTGGGCATGATTAGTGAAAAGGGAGGGGTAACTATGCATGTGTATGGGTAGAAAACTTGCCTATAGGAATCTTTAATTTCTGCATTTTTTTCATATAGTTACCATGCCTACAGGAATCTCTAATTTCTGTATTTTTTCATATAGTTACCATGCCTATAAGACTTCTGCATTTTCATATAGTTACCATGTCTATAAGACTCCTGCTTTTTTCATGTAGTTACCATGCCTATAAGACTTATGCATTTTTATACAGTTACCATGCCTATAAGATTTCTGCATCTCATTTAGCTACCATGTCTATAAGAACTTCTGCATTTCATTTAGCTGCCATGTCTATAGGGATCCTGCATTTTCATGTAGATACTATGTCTATAGCTCCTGCACATGCGCGTAGAGAATATGCCTATAGGTCCTTTCTGATTCTAGCACACCCGCTTTTCCTAGGCAAACTTATTTATAGGTCTTAATAACAAAAAATGTAATTAGATAGCATGCAACGCTTGGATAATCATATTACAGAATCTCTGCACTCTTCCATGTCTATAACAATGTTTTTAAGTTGGCAAACACATAGAAAGCATGCCTATAGGGGTTCTAATTCAAATCTGAACAACCTCGCTTGTTTGCAAATTTGAACTGTCAGTAGTAATGTATTATCAATTGCAGAACTTGTTCTCCTTCTATTAAAATTAGCAACCTTTCCTTGAATCAACATGTAATCAGTTCATACTCTTATTTCTGAATTTCGTAGACATCATGCCTATAGGTTTTCGTCTATCGCTTAGGCAAGCCTTAGGGTAAACTTATAAATTGAATTAGTTTTTTTATATATATCTAACTACAACTAGCAAGCAGGCCTGACTCAGGCTTCCTATCTGAATTATGTAATAGATCAGTCTGCCTCAAATCTTTAAGTTTTAATTAGACCTTAAACAGTACGCGTAAGACATGCTAAACTATGTGCTTTCTCTAGTTTTAAAGGAGGTTTGTCTGAGCCTTGTTATTTGTTTATATGCTCTCCCCCAAACTTGCTATATGTGTTTTGTTTGTCGCCTGAGTATTTTAAACCTTTTGAAACCACAAATAAGCCAATGTCTCCTCCCTTTAGGATTAGTAATCCCAAATACCTCAGGTATTGATAGATTTGGGATGGTAATAGCATGCAATAAGTAAACGAGACTATTCCGCGCTTTAGTACCTTAAAGGAGTGGAAAAAGGTAGATATGGATATGATGACCGGTGCATTAATACCACGTGTAGCCCATCTCTGAGTAGTGATTATTGGGTATTGCATTGACGTGATCCATATTATTAGTAAACCTAGGACCCCCTCCCTTTGCTCTTTGTTTCTTTAAATCTTTAAAAAAAATGTTTCTTATAAATCAACTTTCTCCTATGCTTTCCAACTTTGTTTATTTCTAACCTTTATGTAAAAATCCCCTCTTATGTGATACCCTTACTTGCTTATGTGTTATTTGTATTTAAGTTGCAACAATAGCTTGGCTGAGATCCTGAGGGGGGCCTAACACCTTCCCCTCGGGATAATCGCCCTTACCCAATCTCTGGTTATCCAAATTGAAACCTCCTTAGTGTCCTAATGCACTTAAATCATTAGGCGGTGACTCTTAAATTCTCTTAAACCCAATTCCCAAAGTGAACGAGTTGTCTTCCCAAATGTCAAAAACCCGATTTTGCGAGAAAAAGGGGGCGCGACAGCATGGCGACTCTACTGGGGATTTTCTTTAGGCTTTTACCATTTCAAGCTATTACTGTGACTTTACTTTTCTTATATGCCTTTACTTGTATTAAGCATTTAATTCCCTCTTCTACTATGAAACTGACTTGTCTTTTTGTTTCTTTTCTTTATTTCTTTATCGCTTTCCTTTACTGCATTCTTTTATTATTGTTTTAAATTGTTGTAATTATGAACGTGCAAATATGTGGCAACTTGTTTTAATTATTGCAACTGCATATTTTCAACATCATATTCCACTTGTACCAAACAAAATACCATAACAACGCTTATAATGAGTGGTTGCGCCCTTCCAATATTATCACCCCCTAAATCTGGCAAAGGCATATTTACGGTAAAACCAGTCGATCGATGGTGTAGTCGACGGTTCCGCGCCTTTCCCTCTTGAGTTGTCCGCTCAAGGGTACCAGTCTAGTACTACATAGAAACCTTACTCTGTGTAATTATGCATGTATCATGGTCAAACCTAGCCGAGTCAGTTATGTTGTCCGCATAATGACTCTTTAAGATAGCCTTGTCCAAAGTCCACTAGGCTTCCCTAAAACCCAAACGGACACTACCACATTTTGTGCATTTATTTGGAGAACTAAACACTTCATGCTAATTACTGGTATTAAATAGTCGAGTCTGGTGGGGGTAAAGGCCTAATCTTATTTGCCTTGCAGAATATGAGGCACAAAGTCCCTAGATTCGGCATGGTCACCAACATCCATCCAAGATTGCCAAAATGCTGAAGGAACCGAAGGCGGACATCTAGCCAAAGCTTACTTGCTACTAGGACTGCGCGAGCTAGGGAAGCTATTCGATGGAGCCAATGATGCCGAGTCTGGGGAAGTTCCCTCTAGGACCAAATAGATAGGAATTTCCATTTCTGCTTTATAAAATGTAATAAGGCTAATGGCCACTTTTAATTTCTTGTTAGTTTAGTGTCGATTTGGGATTCGTCTACCTTTTATCAATGAAATGAGGCATTTAGCATTCTTAGTTCTCCAAATCAACTTGTCGCTGGGCCTACCTCGGGCACAACGAGGTCCCCAAAATTAGGACACACTTTATATTTCGAGCACTACGTGTTTAAATATTGCAACATTTTTTCTAATGATCCTCACTAACTTGTTACCTTTTGTTTTTACTTTTTGTTTATTCTCCTCCCCAAAGCATTACTATTACTTATCTTTATGAACCAATGACTGTGACATGCAATGAGACAATGCAACAAACAAACATAGATTCAGAAGAAGATGATATTCCAGAAGAGATTATTAAAGAGGTTGAGAATTTTGAGAACAAACCTAAGGCCAACCTGGACGAGACTGAAACTGTTAACTTGGGAGATGCACAAAATGTCAAAGAAACACGAATCATCGTCCATTTGTCACCGTCAGAAAAGGAAGAGTACACAGAATTTCTAAAAGAATATAAGGACATATTTGCCTGGTCGTATGATGATATGACTGGTTTGAGTACATCTATTGTGTCCCACAAATTGACGACTGATCCGACATGTCCGTCGGTAAAACAGAAGCTCAGAAAATTCAAGCTAGATGTAAGTCTGAAAATCAAGGAAGAAGTCACTAAGCAAGTCAAAGCTAAAGTCCTCAGGGTAGTTGAATATCCAACATGGATAGCCAACATTGTGCCAGTGCTAAAGAAAGACGGGAAAGTTAGAGTCTGTGTCGACTACCGGGATCTCAATTGGGCCAGCCCAAATGACGACTTCCCCTTGCCGAACATACACATCCTAATTTACAACTGCACCAAGCACGAGCTGCAATCATTCATAGATTGTTTCGTGGGGTATCATTAGATCTGGATGGATGAAGAAGATGCTGAGAAAACGACTTTCATTACGCCATGGGGGATGTACTGTTACAAGATAATGCCATTCGGGTTAAAGAATGCAGGGGCTACCTACATGAGGGACATGCCTACCATTTTCCATGATATGATACACAAAGAGATCGAAGTATATGTAGATGACGTCATCATCAATTCCAAGAAAGCCAATGACCACATGAAAGATTTGAGGAAGTTCTACAATAGATTGAGAAGGTAAAACCTGAAACGAACCCCGCAAAATGTGCATTCGGGGTTCCAGCTGAAAAATTGCTTGGGTTTATTGTGAGTCGCCGGGGAATAGAACTGGATCCATCGAAGGTCAAAGCCATGCAAGAATTACCACCACCAAGGAGCAAAAATGACGTAATGAGTTTCTTGGGGAGACTTGATGTGATGACCCGACCCGTCGTCTCATGTGTTACTGCTCCGTTTTCCCCATTTTATGCTTCTTCATGTTTCATTATCAGTATTTGGTGTGTTAGAGTTGAACTGGAATGGTATTGGTAGGAAATGAGACACTTAGTCTCTTTAAAGAAGGCTTGATTTGGAAAAGTCAACCGGATGTTGACTTATGAGTTAGAGGGATCGGATGGGATTTCCGATGATTTGGTTAGCTTCGGGAAGTGATTTGTGACTTAGGAGTGTGATCGGAATTGATTTTGGAGGTCCGGTGTAGAATTAGGCTTGAATTGGCGAAGTTAGTATTTTGGCGAATTCCGGTTGATAGGTGAGATTTTGATCCGAGGGTTGGAATGGAATTCCGAGAGTTGCAGTAGTTTCGTTAGGTGATTTTGGATGTGTGTACGAAATTTCAGGTCATTCAGAGGTATTTTGGTTGGGTTTTTGATCAAATGCGTATTTCGGAAGTTTTGAAGAAACTTAGGCTTGAATCCAATGTGATTTAATGGTTTTAGCGTTGTTTGATGTGTTTTGAAGATTGGAACAAGTTTGAATAATGTTTTAGGGTGTGCTGGTGCTTTTGGTTGATGTCCCGGGGGCCTCGGGGTGATTTCGGGTGGTCAATCGGACCATTTTTGGACTTTAAAAGTAGCAGATTTTCAGTTGTTGGTGTTGCAGAGATTTGCCCTTCGCGTTCTCGTGGGTGATGTCGCAAACGCGTAGAGGAAATGTGAGGGCTTGGAAAGTTGGTCTTCGCGTTCGCATGGGAGAGGGACGCGTTCGCGTAGTTCTGGAAGGCGAAGTATAGCGATTGCGATGGTGTTCCCGCGATCGCGTAGAAGGAAGGTAAGGCCTGGTGAAATTTGTTCATCGTGTTCGCGTCAAAGGGAACGCGTTCGCGTCGTTAGAGCTTCTGAAGGTTCGCGTTCACGTGCTGGGAGCCGCGTTCTCTAAGAGTTAAATTTTGGTCAACATTTTCTGGTCATCGCGAACACGGGGGTGTTGACCGCATTCGCGTAGGGTAAATTGCACCTGGACAGAAGGGTTTTTATATTATTTCATCCGCGAAGCTTGGTCTATTTTCCTCCATTGTTGAGCACCTACAGAGCTTTGGGCGAGTATTTTTGAGAGTTTTGACTGGGAATAGATTGGAGGTAAGTCCCTTGGCCTAATTATTGATAGATTTAACATGGAAATTGGTTGAAATTCTTCAAATGGGTAAAGCTAGGGCTTGAGTTTTTGATATTTCAAAATTGGGATTTGATAGGTCATTTGAGCTCGGATTTGGGAGTTCTCGGTATGTATGAACTCGTGGCGAGACGAGGAATCCGGTAATGTGAGTTTTGTAATTTTTTGAGAAGCGGGCCCGGGGTTCGGGTTTTGCTAGTTTCGAGGTTCTTGATATTTTTTCAATTGTTTTCGATTGGGTATTGTTCGCTTAGCATATTGTGATGTATTCGCTCAGATTTTGGTTAGATACGACACGCGTGAAGGCCGGTTTGAGGGGCAAAGGCGTCGCGGTCTAGAGATTTCACCGGTTCGAGGTGAGTAATACTTGTAAATGATATCCTGAGGGTTTGAAACCCCAGATTTGCACATCATAGTGTTGTATTGAGGTGACTTGCACACCGAATATGAGCGTGGGGTAGATCACCGTTGGGGATTGTGACTTGGTCCATCCCGGTTTTTGATTTTTGCCGCGTATTTGACTGAAACTACTTGTTATCATCATAATATTGGGCTGATTGCCATGTTTGGGCTTCGTGCCAACTATGTGAATCCTCCAAGGACTGATATCACTGTTTTCGCATTACTTTGAATATTATTTGATCTCGGTCCAGGGTTTTAATATTATTTTGCAAACTCACCTATTTTTCTAAGATTTGAAAATTTAAACAACATTTTATTGACGTTTTGAGCTGAGAACTATGATTTTTATAGTGCCCAAGTGGCTTATGTGCATTTCTGGACTGAGCATGGATCGGGCTGCGCGCCGTCGCAGTGTTATGGTGATTTTTGGATATATGGATGGCTCAGGGTGCACGCTGCAGCGGTGTTACATTGATATTGCGCTTGGGCTGTAGGAGCCCCTCCGGAGTCTGAACCCCCACAATGAGCGCGAGTACCCAAATGTATCGGGTTGCGTGCCACAGCGGTCATATGCATTGCATTGCATTGCATTCATGCATTGGTTCCTGTTTGTACTACGTGCCATGACATTCAACACTCTCATTTCATTGGCATCCATGCTACTTCTTGCACTGTTTACCAGATACCCTGGTGTTAATTGTTAGTGGAGTGCTGTGCCCGAGGGGCTGACTTATGTGCTGATTTGCACTATCTGTCTTCGCATTCATTTGCTTAACTGTTGGAAAGAATATTTTCAAAGGAAGTTTTAACTGAGCCCAGATATTTTCTAAAGGATTTTCACGGTTTTACTATTTTCTCAAAGATTTGCGCTGCCCTATATAGCATGATGGAGTGCTTTACGTGTTCAGTTATTATTTACTTTTATTACTCACTGAGTTGGAGTACTCACTTTACTCCCTGCACCTCGCGTGCAGTTGCAGGTATTATTCACCCGGTAGCGGGTTATTAGTTGATTGAAGGTATTACCATGGCAGCTGAGCAAGGTGACCGCCCGCGTTCGCGGCACCGAGTTTCTTCCTCTTGATTTCCGATTTTTATTCTATGCATTACAGACTTTGTAGTTGTATTAAAAATCCTTCTAGATGCTCGTGACTTGTGACACCCCGGTCGGGTTGTGTTGGGTTGTAAATACTTAGTATTATTGACATTAAGATGTATTTATCTAAACATTTATGTTTAATAATTTTGAAAGAGGTGTTGTTGTTCTGTTGGCTGGCCTTGTCTTCACGAGAGGCGCCATCACGACTGGGTTAGGAATCGGGTCGTGACAAGTTGGTATCATAGCCTAGGTTACTAGGTCTCGCGAGTCATGAGCAGGTTTAGTAGAGTCTCGCAGATCGGTACGGAGACGTCTGTATTTATCCTCGAGAGGCTGCAGAACCTTTAGGAAAACTTCACTTTCTTGGAATTCTTATCGTGCGTACTTGATTCAGCTTGAGATATAACTCTTGAAATTCCTTCCACACGTCTGTATGCGCACATGAGCGCTCAGCATCAGATGTGTCTTGATGGATTGTGATTCCCTGATCAAGGGGCGAGATGCGATCTTCGTGAGTATGTTGGGCCAGTCTGGAGGACTTGAGGCCAGATCTTTGCCTATGGCTTAAGCACCAAGGTGTTGATTGTGTGAGCAAGTGTTTTGAACCTATATGTTCGGTATAGCCCTTCTTAGCCGAAATGACGGTTGGATATCCATGTGCTGAGTATGTTAGTACTGTGAGATGTATTTATATGACTTGGTAGTGACGAAGAAGTCTGCTAGATAATAGATGAACTGGTAAGTGATTCGTTTCCTATTGTGATCTGTTGTGTAGCCCCGAGTTATGGGCACGTGAAAAATATTTTCGTGTCTCCTAGTTGGGGAGTGTAGTGCATTTTATGTGGCGGTATGAGTTCAGACCCAGGAAGACTAAATGACTGTGTAATGTGTATGATAGTGGAAGGTATGCAGAAATATTAATTGAGGCGAAGCAGGTGGGTTATCTCCTGCGGAGTGTTCTTAAGTGGTATGATCCCTCGTGTGTATGTTAGGAGGTCTCATGTGTAATTGAAAGGTACGAGTTGAAATTTGAAAATTTTGGGTCGCTTAAGAGAGTGGACTCAATTGATGTGGGGATAAATGCGAGATTTACAGAGGATTACAGTACTAGATGATCTGTGTCTTCACAGCTGGTAGATGATTTGAGTTTAATCTCACTATGATATTGTGTCATCATTAGAGTAAAAGTATTATGGGTTATTGAGTGTGTCCTGATATATGGCTTCGAGCCAAGTTGGGGAGGTTGCTATTGATTAGCTGATCGCACGGTTATGCGCTATGTTGGCTCCGTTTCGAGTTATGCTGGCGGATCAGTCCTGGTTGCAGAAATTGAGCCGAGGATGGCACGAGTGAAACAAAATTTTGACAAAGGTTACATTATGCCTCGTAGAGTATGAGAATCACGGAATGTCTAGAGTGTTATTGGCAAAGAATGCTCAGTGTATAGAGAAGGAAGATATTTGTTTGTACTGGAATTAGATCATATCCTGAAGTGTCAGAGTGCTAATAAGGCACGAGTGGTTATGTTCGTTAAGTCAGGTAATTTGAAATTTGAATAAGAGTGAATGACTCTCGAGAATGGTTTTATTGTGTTCAAGATTCTACATGTAACAATCAGGTGTCTCAAGGTTGTGTATGTGGTCAGAAACTGTGTTTTCGTCGAAAAATGTCGAGGCTTGTGGTATTTTTATGTCGATTATGGGATCCTATGTATCGGTATCTGGAAGGTAATGGTAATGAATTCAGATTCGTAGGAAGTTCTTCAAGTAGAGTATTCTGGAGTGTGGTATTTCTGGGAACAGCTAAGAGAGTATTTGGTGGCCTATGGGTCTTAGACAGTGTGGTCTTATGTTCGAGTCTCGTATGGTAAGCCTGGGCTGAGGTATTGTGGTGCTACAGCAAGGAGGAATATCAAGTTGATGATGAATCAGAGGGGAAGTTTGATAAATGGAATAGGTTGATAGTAGACTGAGTCGGTGATTACTCGATAATTTCCACAAGCACAAATTTCGCTTTTTATAGGACCAAAAATTCTTTCACAAAATAATCCATCTTTTTCCGGTTTGTTAGTTTTGTAATGAAAAGTATAGGGTTTTGTTACCTCTCTGGTAAGGGTATGGTTAATTCTTCGAATGTGTGCGAGGTAGTGAGCCCTTACATGTATTGTGCAGCGAAGCTCTTGAGTTCTGACAACTTGCGTAGCTTGGTTTGGATAGCAGGATTTAGTCCTGGCAGTTTATCTTGTGCAAATGGAACTGGGAGAGAGTTCTTGTTGAGTTTTACCGTGGTTCAGAGATGTATATATTTTCTTGGGGTATGCGAAGCATGGAGCGTGTAATGATTCTTCTTCTAGATGGGATTGATGGAAGATCTTGGCTAAATGATTTACAGTTCAGTTCTGAAAAGAAGTTCATAAAATTCTTAGGCAACAGGTAGCCTCAGGTAATCAAGGAAATGGTGCTGCTAAATGGAAGCGATTTGACAAGAGCATACGTCTCAGGAAAAGGTAATGTGATTAAACTAATGATACTTCGGTAGTATTGCGGCACTTTCTTGCTAAATCGACTACTGATATCTGAGTTTGTTTGATGGCACAGGGGAAATTTAGAATATCTATCGTGGGATGATTGGGTACGTGAGGTGTAATATGTATTCATACGGTGGAATCTGGGATCAGGTACAGTGATTCGTGTGCTATACAGAGTTGGAGACTGGGAGTTCTCATGTTCAGGCTATGCAGTGGTTGTGGATCGTGGGTATCGATACCATATAGTGGCTATTGGGATTTGGAGGCCCAAGTGGATCTTTCTTTGTTTGGTATGTTAGATTTTGGATATGATGTTGAGATGTAGACTGGTTGCCTCAGTGATGGGTTATTCTAGACTATTGTGCTATGGGCTATGTCGGAAAATACCACAGGTTGCATGGCGAGGTTCATCGGATCATGTTCTAGCAGAATGGTTTGTATTCCAAAGACCAGCGGACTGTTGGGAAGGATTGCTTTTCTTAATTGGGCCTTCGTGGCGGATGTCAGTGCAAAGGTTTCTACCATTGATTCAGTTCCGGTATTGAGAGATTTTTTTTGGATACGTTTTTTGTGGCCGGGCACGTCGCCGTGCGAGATTGTGGATTGCAGTATTGAATTGGTGCCGGGCACCATATCGTACGGCTCCGGCAGGAGTTATAGTAGTGGAAGGAGAAGCTTCAGGCTTCTCGATATTGAGTTCATTGGCAGGCCGAGGTGGCTACGTATTTAGCTTGAGTTAGCTTGGTTGGCCCCGAGTTGTATTGTTGAGGGATAGGTAGATTCGATTGTTATTGAGCTTGTTAGTGATCTAAGGAGATCCGTGAGTTGCTTTTTTGTGCTGTGAGACGTTATGATTTGTTGGATATGGGCACATGTGGTGCGGTTCTATTGAGGATTTAGAGAGGAAGTCGAGCGGGAAGAGTAATTGAGTGTTGCTCGGTGTATGGAGTATTGGCTATGGCCTATCGGGTTGCGTGTCGTGTGTTATTTGTTTCACCGTGGGTGTAAGGGATTGCTTGGTTTCAAACATCAAAATGTACGTGGCTATCGATTTTTGATCATAGTGACTTGCGGTGTTTTATGTGTAATAGTGTTTCAATATGATCGCGCATTGTAGCGAGGCTACGTGGAGTTATGACCCTTCGAGGTAGATTCAGCTGTTCTATTTCTATGATGTGGGACGAGGTCTCAGCCTTGTGTTGTAATAGTACTGGTGAGCTTGAGGTACATCTCTTTCGTTTGAGTCATTTGCCATGATTTGAGTATGTTCAGACCGTTTCTTATTGGTGTGTGTATTTTGCAAGTTGTGGCTTAGGCCTGTGTTGAGGTGTCATATCACCAGAGTAGTGTGTTGGATTCGAGGTGGTCGTAGGAGTCATTAATGAATACGAATAGATTTAATTTCTGCTTGTTAGAAGGATAATATCGAGGTTCGGCTCGAAAATCTGTTGTGGTATTAGTCCAAGGGGAAGTGGCTTCATGAATGGTTGATCTAAGAAATGGTTGCAGTTTATTGCGTGTTTTATTTATCGTTGGCAGTATACGAAAGTGTTGGAATGAGACTTTAGCTAAATAAGAGATTTTCTATCGGTATTTGGTTGTTGTGGGTAACTACCGTGAATGGAAGTTATTGTTTCGAGTGCTTGGATTATGTGGTATATCATATGATTTCACCTGAGGTTGCAAGTATGGGTTAGTATA
>MU756109.1:24354-41924 GCA_026770625.1 Nicotiana glauca | reverse complement strand
CATGTGTTACTGCTCCGTTTTCCCCATTTTATGCTTCTTCATGTTTCATTATCAGTATTTGGTGTGTTAGAGTTGAACTGGAATGGTTTTGGTAGGAAATGTGACACTTAGTCTCTTTAAGGAAGGCTTGGTTTGGAAAAGTCAACCGGATGTTGACTTATGAGTTAGAGGGCTCGGATGGGATTTCCGGTGATTTGGTTAGCTTCGGGAAGTGATTTGTGACTTAGGAGTGCGATCGGAATTGATTTTGGAGGTCCGGTGTAGAATTAGGCTTGAATTGGCGAAGTTAGTATTTTGGCGAATTCCGATTGATAGGTGAGATTTTGATCCGAGGGTCAGAATGGAATTTCGAGAGTTGTGGTAGTTCCGTTAGGTGATTTTGGATGTGTGTGCCAAATTTCAGGTCATTCAGAGGTGTTTTGGTCGGGTTTTTGGTCAAATGCGTATTTCGGAAGTTTTGAAGAAACTTAGGCTTGAATCCGATGTGATTTAATGGTTTTAGCGTTGTTTGATGTGTTTTGAAGATTGGAACAAGTTTGAATAATGTTTTAGGGTGTCCTGGTGCTTTTGGTTGAGGTCCCGGGGGCCTCGGGGTGATTACGGGTGGTCAATCGGACCATTTTTGGACTTTAAAAGTAGCAGATTTTTAGCTGTTGGTGTTGCAGAGATTTGCCCTTCGCGTTCGCGTGGGTGATGTCGCGAACGCGTAGAGGAAATGTGAGGGCTTGGAAAGTTGGTCTTCGCGTTCACGTGGGAGAGGGCTGCTTTCGCGTAGTTCTGAAAGGCGAAGCATCACGATCGCGATGGTGTTCCCGCGATCGCGTAGAAGGAAGTTAAGGCATGGTGAAATTTGTTCATCGTGTTCGCGTCAAAGGGCACGCGTTCGCGTAGTTAGAGCTTCTGAAGGTTCGCGTTTGCGTGCTTGGTGCCATTTTCGTGAAGAGTTAAATTTTGGTCAATATTTTCTGGTCATCGCGAACGCGAGGGTGTTGACCGCGTTCGCATAGGGTAAATTGCACCTGGACAGAAGGGTTTTTATATTATTTCATCCGCGAAGCTTGGTCCATTTTCCTCCATTGTTGAGCACCTTGAGAGCTTTGGGCGAGTATTTTTGAGAGTTTTGACTGGGAATCGATTGGAGGTACGTCCCCTGGCCTAGTTATTCAAGTTTATGATAGATTTAACATGGAAATTGGTTGAAATTCTTCAAAGGGGTAAGGCTAGGGCTTAAGTTTTTTATATTTCAAAATTGGGATTTGATAGGTCATTTGATCTCAGATTTGGGAGTTCTCGGTATGTATGAACTCGTGGCGAGACGAGGAATCCGGTAATGTGAGTTTTGTAATTTTTCGAAAAGCGGGCCCGGGGTTCGGGTTTTGCTAGTTTCGAGGTTCTTGATATTTTTTCAATTGTTTTCGATTGGGTATTGTTCGCTTAGCATATTGTGATGTATTTGCTCTGATTTTGGTTAGATACGACGCGCGTGAAGGCCGGTTTGAGTGGCAAAGGCGTCGCGGGCTAGAGATTTCACCGGTTCGAGGTGAGTAATACTTGTAAATGATATCCTGAGAGTTTTAAACCCCGGATTTGCACATCATAGTGTTGTATTAAGGTGACTTGCATGCCGAATATGAGCGTGGGGTAGAGCACCGTTGGGTATTGTGACTTGGTCCATCCTGGTAGTTGATTTTTGCCGCGTATTTGACTAAAACTACTTGTTATCATCATAATATTGGGCTGATTGCCATGTTTGGGCTTCGTGCCAACTATGTGAATCCTTCAGGGACTGATATCACTGTTTTCGCATTACTTTGCATATTATTTGATCTCGGTCCAGGGTTTTAATACTGTTTTGCAAACTCAGCTATTTTTCTAAGATTTGAAAACTTAAACAACATTTTATTGATGTTTTGAGCTGAGAATTATGATTTTTATAGTGCCCAAGTGGCTTATGTTCATTTCTTGACTGAGTATGGATCGGGCTGTGCGCCGTAGCAGTGTTATGGTTATTTTTGGATATATGGATGGCTCGGGTTGCACGCCGCATCGGTGTTACATTGATATTGCGCTTGGGCTGTAGGAGCCCCTTCGGAGTCTGAACCCCCACAGTGAGCGCGGGTACCCAAATGGATCGGGCTGCGCGCCGCAGCGGTCATATGCATTGCATTGCATTCATTCATTGGTTCCTGTTTGTACTACGTGTCATGACATTTAGCACTCTCATTTCAATGGCATCCATGCTACTTCTTGCACTGTTTACCAGATACCCTGGTGTTAATTGTTAGTGGAGTGCTGTGCCCGAGGGGCTGACTTATGTGCTGATTTGCACTATCTGTGTTCGCATTCATTTGCTTAACTGTTGGAAAGAATATTTTCAAAGGAAGTTTTAACTGAGCCCATATATTTTCTAAAGGATTTTCACGGTTTTACGGTTTTCTCAAAGATTTGCGCTGCCCTATATAGCATGATGGAGTGCTTTACGTGTTCAGTTATTATTTACTTTTATTACTCACTAAGTTAGAGTACTCACTTTACTCCCTGCACCTCGCATGCAGTTGCAGGTATTGTTCACCCGGTAGCGGGTTATTAGCTGATTGAAGGTATTACTATGGTAGCTGAGCAAGGTGACCGCCTGCGTTCGCGGCACCGAGTTTCTTCCTCTTGATTTTTGGTTTTTATTCTATGCATTATAGACTTTGTAGTTGTATTAAAAATCCTTCTAGATGATCGTGACTTGTGACACCTCGGTCGGGTTGTGTTGGGTTGTAAATACTTAGTATTATTGACATTAAGATGTATTTATCTAAACATTTATGTTTAATAATTTTGAAAGAGGCGTTGTTGTTCTGTTGGCTGGCCTTGTCTTCACGAGAGGCGCCATCACGACCGGGTTGGGAATCGGGTCGTGACACTTAACTACATCAGCCGGTTCATAGCACAATCTATATCTGTGAGCCGATCTTCAAGATGTTGAAGAAGGATGCTGTCACCAAATGGACCGAGGAATGCCAGAAAGCTTTTGACAGGATCAAGGAATATTTGTGAACACCACCAGTCTTAGTCCCGCCTAAACCAGGGAGACCTTTGTTACTCTACATTGCAGTGTTAGATGTGCCTTCGACTGCGTCCTGGGGCAGTATGACGAATCGGGAAAGAAGGAACAAGCCATTTATTACCTAAGCCAAAAGTTCACCCCGTACGAGGCCTGGTATTGCACATGTTGTGCTCTAACTTTGGTGGCCCAGAAGCTGAGGCACTACTTCTATGCCTATACTACATATCTCATGTCAATGATGGATCCTTTGAGGTACATCTTTCAGAAGCCCATGCCCACTAGCAAGCTGGCCAAGTGGAAAATCCTGTTGAGTGAATTTAACATTGTCTATGTGACTCGAAAAACAATCAAGGGACAGGCACTAGAAGATCACCTTGTCGAGAACCCCGTGGATGGAGAATACGAACCCCTAAAGACGTACTTTCCAGACGAAGAGGTATCATTCATAGGAGAAGATATTGCAGAATCCTATGACGGGTGGAGAATATTTTTCAATGGAGCAGCAAATTTCAAAGGAGTCGGCATAGGAGCGGTCCTAGTATCAGAAACCGATCAGCATTATCTGGTGTCTGCCAAACTCAAGTTCCCGGCACCAATAACATGGCCGAATACGAGGACTACATCTTAGGGCTCAAGATGGCCGTTAACATGAACATCCAAGAACTGCTAGTAATTGGGAATTCAGACTTGCTTATACATCAGGTCCGAGAAGAATGGGCAACCAAGAACTCCAAGATACTCCCTTATCTACACCATGTGCAGGAGTTAAGAAATAGGTTCACAAAGACAGAGTTCCAGCATATTCCCAGAGTTCATAATGAGTTTGCCGATGCATTGGCTACCCTATCATCCATGATACAACATTCAGATACGAACTTTATTGATCCTATTTCGGTAAAGATCTATGATCAACCAGCCTGCTGTGCTCATGTCGAAGAAGAAGCAGATGGAAAGCCTTGGTTTCATGATATCAAGGAATATTTGGCAAAAGGAGAATACCCAAAACTTGCAAACCCTACTTAGAAATGTATACTTCGGCGATTATCCAACAATTTCTTCCACAGCGGAGGAATCCTGTATAGGAGGACTCCTGATTTGGGATTATTAAGGTGTGTCTATGCAAAGGAAGCATCTAAACTGCTAAAGGAAGTTCATATAACCTGTGGTCCATATATGAACGGTTTTGTCTTAGAAAAGAAGATCCTCCGAGCTGGTTTCTTCTGGATGACTATGGAGACAAACTGCATGTGCGCTTAATGCAATATGCCAGTATGTGCGAAAATGCCACCGATGTCAGGTACATGCAGACATGATCAAGGTACCCCCATATGAGCTTAATGCAACAAGCTCACCATGGCCGTTCACTGCGTGGGGAATGGATGTTATTGCACCAATCGAACCTGCTGCTTCCAACGGACACAGGTTCATCCCAGTAGCAATTGATTATTTTACCAAATGGGTCGAAGCGGCATCTTACAGGGCAGTGACTAAGAAAGTTGTGGCGGACTTCGTCTGCGACCATGTTGTTTGTCGGTTCGGAATTTCGGAGTCAATCATTACTGATAATGGTCCCAATCTCAATAGTGACTTGATGAAAGCTATGTGTGAGACCTTCAAGATCAAACACAAGAATTATACAGCCTACAGACCTCAGATGAACGGAGTTGTAGAAGCCGCCAACAAGAATATCAAGAAGATATTGAGGAGATGATAGAAAAGCATAAAGAGTGGCAAGAGAAACTATTATTTGCTTTATTAGGGTACCGCACCACGGTCCGCACATCAACAGGGGCAACACCCTACATGCTGGTATATGGTACAGAAGCAGTCATTCCTGCCGAAGTAGAAATCCCTTCCTTGAGGAACGTACAAGAAGCCGAGCTCGACAATGCATAGTGGGTAAAGAGTCATTACGAGCAACTAGCTCTTATAGATGGAAAGAGATTGAACGCAATTTACCACGGTCAGCTTTATCAGAACAGAATGTCCAGAGCCTTTAACAAGAGAGTCAAACCAAGAAGGTTCACACCGGGGCTACTGGTGTTAAAGAAAGTTTTCCCGCATCAAGATGAAGGCAAAGGGAAATTCTCTCCCAATTGATAGGGTCTATACATGGTTCATCGGGTCCTGACAGGAGGAGCCCTCATACTTGCAGAAATGGAAGGAGAAGTTTGGCCAAAGCTGATCAATTCAGATGCAGTCAAGCGATACTATGTGTAATCTTTATGCTTTCATACATGATGTAATTTGAACTACGTCTGACCTAATTTCCATTTAAGAGGGGATACATAGGCAGTCCTATGGGTTCGGTCACAATTCAATAAAATTCTCATTCCCCCCTTCCCCCCCGCAATTAGAAACTGGGGTAGAATTTTGAGGAGGACTCTCAAAATTCTGAAGCCACTTCAACCGATCATCGCAAGCAACCGCCAGAAGCAATAACCCAGTAAAATGGGGCAAAATTTTGAGAAGGACCCTTAAAATTCCGGAACGAGAGAGGTTACAATGTCCTGAACCACGTCACAGTCGTCGGTTCATCTAAAACTATTTCTTATATACTTACGTCATATCTTTAACAAACTCATGCATATTTATTGTCAAAATCGGTTTGTTCAGCAACGCTACCCCAATGATACATGTCGTGTGATCAGATCAAAGCCAAACAGGGCAAGCAAAGTCAGCGGGGACACGAACTAACGTTTCCCCTTTACAGAACTCACAATTTTCTTTGGATGCAGGCACTCAAGTCGCAAAATCCTATCATACGTACTATTTAAGAATGCAACTCTCAGAGCCGTCATAATTATTCGCAGTTGCTATCTGCACACAGTATCCCCAACAGCCATAATATTACAATCAGCTATCAACTATCAACTAAGAATTTTATTACTATTCGCCTTTTATCTCTTCAATAAGGCTACCATTCTGCCTTCCGAGGTTAAGCTCTACCTCCATCTGCATTTCCTGCATTGCATAAGGCTACCATTCTGCCTTCCGAGGTTAAGCTCTACTTCCATCTGCATTTCCTACATTGCATAAGGCTACTATTCTGCCTTCCGAGACTAAGCTCTGTCTCCACCCGAATTCTTGCATTGCATAAGGCTACCATTCCACCTTCCGAGGTTAAGCTCTACCTCCATCTGCATGGCTGAAATATTGTCGCTTTATTTTTCACTTGCATGGCTGAAATATCGCCACTTTCATTTATATTTTGCATCGGCTGAAATATCGCCACTTGTTGCATTTTGCATTGGCTGAAAGATCGCCACCTCATTTACATCTTGCATCGGCTGATATACCGCCACTTTCATTTACATCTCGCATTAGCTGAAATATCGCCACTTATTGCATCTTATATCGGCTGAAAGATCGCCACCTCATTTACATCTTGCATTAGATGAAATACCGCCACTTTCATTTACATATCGCATCAGCTGAAATATCTCCACTTATTGCATCTTGCATTTGCTGAAAGATCGCCACCTCCTTCACATCTTGCATCGGCTGAAATACCACCACTTTCAGTTACATCTTTTATCGGCTGAAATATCTTCACTTATTGTATTTTACATTGGCTGAAAGATCGCCACCTCATTTACATTTTGCATTGGCTGAAAGATCGTCACCTTCTTTATCTCACGGGCTGAAAGATCGCCAAACTGTCTAAAGGCGTCATTATTCGGAGGCACCATCTTCATAGCCCGAGAACGCCATGCCATGGCCTGAGGACCCCTTTTATCTCTTGCATATCATTATTCAAGGGCATCGTAGCTCGGAGGCATCATCCTCATAGGGCGACAACATCATTTCATGGCCCAAGACATCATGGTCTAAGGACGTCATCCTCGTCCAAAGACAACATTCATGGTCCAATGGGAACTTGCATCACGTTTAAATTTATGCACAATATATGCTTGTATTACTTATTTGCAGGTGAACCAGCGAGCAACGGCCGTCTCAGCAGGAGCAATCCCGCTCCAATTCCCGCAACCCTATTAGATTTTAACCATCCTTCCCAACCTAAACATTGCGTCCGTTCTTGGAAAACCAACAGCATACTCCGTCGACAGATCCTGAACTACATATGGCCTGATTCCTGTAAGACCATGGATATGTAGGCAACTCAGGAACCAGAGCACGGTCAACCTTTTCAAACCATTTCGCCTGGTCAAAAAATGGCCATCATATCTTTATCCGACAACTCTTTCATCCTTCCCAGGTAAAGAGGGGTAGCTGTTGATACCTAATTTTTTCCTGTATATTTTTTATATTCAAAATACTTCCCAAATAGCATATATATGCATATATAAGCATTTCCAAGTGTTTTATTATTTTTTCCAATTTTTAAAAGATTTTTAAACCAATTTATCGCCTTATTTTAGCAATACAAAAACCAATAATTGTTCCTCAACTTATCATTTTTGGCGATTAATTTATTTTATTCTTATATTTATGCCAATATATAGCTAATGTAATTTTTGCACATTTTTGTAAATTTATTTGGTATTTTAAAGCTAAATCGCACTAAATTGTAATTTTAGCCTATATTAAGAATTAATTGCGTTTATAATTATAAAATTGATTCCAATATTTTTAATTTAATGTCTATATATTATTAATTAATTTAGCACCGTTAATTTGTTTTCAAAAATCATTTTAACTATTTTTCATAAAATAAAAAGGGAAAAGTGGCTATTTAAATACTGGCCCTATTTCATTTCAATTGTAGCCAAAATTGACCACCCCAGTAACCCAATTTCAAACCCAAAATTACCCGGTCCAATTATAATTTAACCCGACTCCTGACCCATTTATCCAACCTGCCTAGCTTCCTTTTGATCCAGGTCGTTGATCATTTTGATCAACGACCACGATTTTCCCATTCCTTTTTAATTTTCCAAACTCCCCAAACTCTAAAATCATTTCACCTAATCAGCCGGCCCCAAACACCCCTTTCTCTCAAACTCTCTCGAACATTCCTAGAACCCTAATCGTCTCCTACAATCTCCCACCGGAAACCCACCGGAAACCATGGCTTTTTCGGCCATGGGAGTCTTATACTCATCTCCTGTTACTCCTATGTGCTCGATACTTGAAGATTCGAGGCTAGACCTCGAATTTCTTCACTCTGACCTTTGCTGATTCGAGGCCTCAGGGTCATCTCCGGCCTTGCTCCGGCGTATCCTGATCTTCTAAGCCTGGTTCTAACTTCTCCGTCTCCGACCGGTGACCTTTTTCAAAGCCTTTCTCATTTTAGGGTTCTTCTGAAACCCTTCAAGGTGTTCTTCTCCGATCTTCCTAAATTTGTTGTGTATCTATGATCTACTTGAGTTTTCAAACGATTTCCCTAGCTTTGCTTTCAAAAATTATTTTCAAAACCGCTTCTTTTCGATCTAGGGTTTCTGAAATGTTTAAGTGTTTTTATCATTTTTTCTTTGTTATTCGTGTGTTTGCCTCCACTGTGTTCTTGTATCATCTTTTGTGTTTGTCTCATCGTGTTTTCCTATACTACGGTCTTGTAGACTTCTCTACTGTATCTTTACTATGTTCTTATACGTGTATCTTACTGTGTTTTCCTATACGCTTTTCTGCTATGCTTTTTCGATTTTGTTGTGTTCTACTGTATCTTCCTGCTAAGTTTTTAAGTCTCTTTGTTTGCCTTCTACTGAGCCCTGTTTAAGTCTCTTCTAAGCATGTTTTTTTTTTCTGTTCGTATCAGTATTTACCGTTATGTTCTTTGAATCCTTCTACTGTGATTGCATGTTACTTTGCTATCATATTCTTCATAAGTTCTGTTGTTGAAAAAGCCTGTCCTTTTTTTGAAACTTCTGAATATGATTTTGATTCAATTGCCCGCCCTCTCATCCTTGCTTTATTGTTTGCTTAAACTAGGGTTTCATTTCGAAACCTCTAACTCTGTCAGACTAACTTTGAGTCTCTGAACTGAGTTTACATCTTGTTTTCATACAATGTTGAACCTTTTGCTAAACTCTTCTACATTGGATTCTTTCTACTGATTTTACAAGGGCATGACAAGTTTCCTTCATGTTTAACGTGTTTGTATGCTTTTATATGTGATGAATCTTTCTTCAAAAAAGGTTTTCAAACTTGTGATTGATTCAGAATTTCTTTTAAATAGGTCTGATTGATTTGTTTGCTAATTTTCCTTAAGTTAAAAATCTTTCCCATCTTTCTGACTTGGTTCATTCATACAAAATCTCTGGACTCAGATTTCTTGGTTGTTAATTGATTTTCTTTCCTTTAATTGTATAAGCATGTATTTCAAAGACCTTGTCCTTAATTAGCCTTTATGTATTTGCCCCTAATTTACTACTTTGCACAAAATCTTTATTTAAATCCTTTCCTTAAATGGTTTTACCCGTTTGAATCTGAATGCCTCAATTAAATGGAGTCTTATGTAATTGATTTACACTTAGTCTTCAACTATTTTCTTATCTTATTTTCTTATGACTTTCACACTATAAATACATGACTCTTTTCTTTCACACAGAAACGATTTTAACAATTCTCCACTACTACAATTCACAATTCTTCTGAACTATTACTCTCACATAAGAGAGCTCTCTCTTCTTGTCTGCACTCTGACTTTCACAAGACTACTGCTTTTCCTATTTGTTTCCTTGAAATTGGTACGTCCGAATCCTAATTAACAACATCATCACAATGTGTTTACTTACAACTTTCTACGTCTCTGTCTCTTTACTACTTCTGCAGATTTAAATACTTAAACTAGCATGTTGATTTCTTTTGTTTGTTGCTGTTATGAACCCCTCTTCCCTATTCCCTTTATGTGTTTGTAGTTATAGTTTAAAACATGGCAATATGCAAGTTATTGTCCATGGTTTTAACTTGATCCCTTAGGGGGTCCTAACCTTTGAAACAATGTGTTCTAAAAGGCTTGTAAGGTTTGCCAGCATTTCCCATTGCTGGGTATGCCTACTCGCATGTCCTTGCCTCTTTACCACTTCCCCATTTCCTATACCCCTATTAGTATCTATGTGTACTGTTTCCCTTTCCCTTTTCCCTCTTGGAATTCTACACTTGCACTCTCCCTCTTAGTTCCTAGGTTCTGCCCTCCTCTTGTGAGCCTTGCCTTGGGACCTTGAGTTCCCTCTAAACTTGGACACTTGAGGGCTGGTCCTTCCACACTGCATTATGTCTTAACCCTGTAATGCATTTGGGTGTGAGCACTTCCCGGAGTCCATATGAGGCTCTTAGGAAACTTTGACACATCCAGATGAGAGAAAGGCTCTGAAACATTGATCTTTGGAGTTGGTTTACTTCATAAATTAGACAGGAAGTCTGAATCAGGCTTTCCTTTGTTGTAATTTTCAAATTTCTGATGTATTTTATTTACTTTATTTTTCTTTGGACTGTAATAACTTTGTATAACTTTTGGGGATGATTAGTGAAAAGGTAGGTGTAACTAGGCATGTGTATGGGTAGAAAACTTGCCTATAGGAATCTCTAATTTTTGCATTATTTTATATAGTTACCATGCCTACAGGAATCTCTAATTTCTGCATTTTTCCATATAGTTACCATGCCTATAAGACTTCTGCATTTTCATATAGTTACCATGTCTATAAGACTCCTGCATTTTTCATGTCGTTACCATGTCTATAAGACATGCATTTTTATATAGTTACCATGCCTATAAGATTTCTGCATCTCATTTAGCTACCATGTCTATAAGAACTTCTTCGTTTCATTTAGCTACCATGTCTATAGGGATCCTGCATTTTCACGTAGGTACTATGTCTATAGCTCCTGCACATGTGCATAGAGAATATGCCCATAGGTCCTTTCTGATTCTAGCACACCCGCTTTTCCTAGGCAAACTTGTCTATAGGTCCTAATAAAAAAAATGTAATCAGATAGCACACAACGCTTGGATAATCATGTTACAGATTCTCTGCACTCTTCCATGTCTATAACAATGTTTATAAGTTGGCAAACACATAGAAAGCATGCCTATAGGGGTTCTAATTCAAATCTGAACAGCCTCGCTTGTTTGCAAATTTGAACTGTTAGTAGTAATGTTATTATCAATTGCAGAACTTGTACTTCTTCTATTAAAATTAGCAATCTTTCCTTGAATCAACATGTGATTAGTTCACACTCTTATTTCTGAAATTTGTAGACATCATGCCTATAGGTTTTCGTCTATCGCTTAGGCAAGCCTTAGGGTAAACTTATAAATTGTATCAGTTTTTTTTATTTAACTACAACCAGCAGGCAGGCCTGACTCAGGCTTTCTATATAAATTATGTAATAGATCAGTTTGCCTCAAATCTTTAAGTTTTAATTACATCTTAAACAGTACATGTAAGACATGCTAAACTATGTGCTTTCTCTGGTTTTAAAATAGGTTTGTCTGAGCCTTGTTATTTGTTTATATTCTCTCCCTCAAACTTGCTATATGTGTTTTGTTTGTCTCCTGAGTATTTTAAACCTTTTAATACCACAAATAAGCCAATGTCTCCTCCCGTTAGGATTAGTAATCCCAAATACCTCCGGGATTGATAGATTTGGGACGTTTAATAGCATGCAATAAGTAAATGAGACTATTCCGCGCTTTAGTACCTTAAAGGGGTGGGAAAGGGTAGATATGGATATGATGACCGGTGCATTAATATCACCTGTAGCCCCTCTTTGAGGAGTGATTACCGGGTATTGCATTTACATGATCCATATTATTAATAAACCTAGGCCCCCCTCCCTTTGCTCTTTGTTTCTTTAAATCTTTAAAAACAAAATGTTTTTTCTAAATCAACTCTCTCCTATGCTTTACAACTTTATTTATTTCTAACCTTTATGTGAAAATCCCCTCTTATGTGATACCCTTACTTGCTTACGTGTTATTTGTATTTAAGTCACAGTAATAGCTTGGCCGGAAATCACGCTAGTGGATCCTGAGGGGTGCCTAACAACTTCCCCTCGAGATAATCCCAAGCCCTTACCCAATCTATGGTTATCCAAATTGAACCCTCCTTAGTGTCCTAATGCACTTAATTCATTAGGTGGTGACTCTTCAATTCTCTTAAACCCAATTCCCAAAAGGGAACAAGTTATCTTGCCAAATGTCAAAAACCCGATTTCGCGAGAAAAAGGGGGCGCGACAAGAGGCAAGCGATGACTATTCGCCTATCTAGATAACCAATTAAGCCTGGCCAAGACAACATCATTCGTTGGGAAATGCGCCAGCGGGACCATCCCGGGGGCCCCACTACCAGATCGCATGAATGAGGCTGACACCGGTGTTCGAAGAGGTATTTAGACCCCGAGGTTCCCTGCTATCATAAGCATCGGTTCCGAAGGAGTTATTGGCTTAATTTCGAGATGGTATCCGACTTTGAGGGCCCCGACTACTCCAAGTACGGGCTCTAAAGGTCCAACATCAAAATTCAGAGGCTAACTCCGCACGAACGCTGGAATGTAAAAAACAGAAAGACTTGAAGTAGAAAAGATTCTATTGCATTGCCAAAAAATATATCTACAAGGGGCATTTTTACAAGATTTGCTTCCCCCGAAATGCATACCCAAAAAGAAAAAAGAGAGAAGAAAAGGCGATGCAGGCATACTCTTCTTGGTCACTACACTCCAAACCACCTCCGGGACCTTCGTCCAAAGCGACTAAGAGCGCCTTTTCTTCCTACGCCTCTCGGGCCTCCTCGATACCAGCTGAGAGATTGGAGCCTTTAGCACTGGCTTCCTCTAAGGCTTGGCTTCTCACCTTTGCACTAGCATGAGCAATAATCTGAACCAATTTTTGCTCAGCCTCGACCGATATATTTCGGGCTATTTGATTCGTAATTATGGCATCCTTCATATAAGTAGCGACTTTTTCTTCGACCTCGGACTTGGCCGCGGATATTGCAGCGATCTCTTTTCGAGCATCCTGGAGGAGATCCTGGGTCTATGTCAATTCCGAGGTCACTACCTTGTTTCGCTTCCTCATCTCGAGGATCTTCACATTCTTCTACCCGATCTGCGAAGGAAAAGACAAGTCGGTAAATATTGAATTATAAGAACGATGAATGGATTTACAAATAACAAAACACTTGCTAAGCAAGATCAGCCTTCTCTCGGAGCGCTCATTCCAAAGCTGCCCGAAGCTCGCTTAATTCATTCTCCTTTTGGGCAGAAGAGGCCTCCGACTCTTGCAGTCCCGAGGTGAGCTTCCCGAGCTCCTTTTCACGGCATGAAAGCTCATCTCAGATTCTAGAGAGGATGTGATCGTACATTTAATTAGACTACGGCGAAACAGAAGAGTCAGAAAAATGAGGAAAAATGCTTGAGACTAAAAAAAGGTGTACATAGCTATCACCTACTGCTGGAACCTCTCCGCTGCCTCGATGGCGTTGGGAGCGTCGAGATCAAAATCCTCACTGGCATCATCAACATCATCAAGGAAGTTTCCAAGGGCACCTCCCCCTTGAGAGGACCCGCCACATTGGCAGCATTTGGGCCCTGAGTGTCCCTTAACTCCCCCGACGAGACTTGAGGGCCCAAATTAAGTCCACCCAGGGCATCGATGTCACAAAGAGGCAAATCCTGCCCCCGAAAAGCTCCAGGTCCAGACCCTTTGAAACTACCAGTAATAGTATCCTCGGTGGGGGTTGCTCCAAGACCAAACGGGGGCTCAGGGGTCGCACCTGCACGCTCTTGAAGGCCCTTCGAGGCATGGGCTTGATCCGATTCAGTTGTCCCCGACTCAGCGCCCTTTGGCATAGATGCTTGGTGGGCTTCCATGCTCGACTTTGTCCTTCGTGCCAAAGGAGCATCATCTCCATCATCGCCCTCATCATCGGAGTCCACTCCAGAAGCTGAAGACGAGACCTCAGCTTCGGCTTGAGATTTGCTGGACCTGGATTTCTTCGCCACATGGGACTTAGCGGACGAACCTTTCTTCCTCTTCTTGCCTTTGTCAGGCTTCGGATCCTCCTCCTTACTATCAGGAGGCGGTCTCATCTGCACTCCTTCGCCAAGGCCTGCACAAGCATAGTAGTTGAAATTTGTCAGCACAAAAGATATGGGAAAGAGATGCAAAAACATTGTAAGAGCGGCAAGAAGATTTTACCCTGATTCTTGGCCACCCACCGCATTTTGGCCATGTCGGGCTAAGACTGCCCGAGATACGGGAGTGAAACATCCAATCGCTTGATCTATCTTGGCAGATCCTGGACCGCTTCGGGATACCAAGCGATAGTTGCAAAAACCAAGGAGAGATCATTTTTCGGAAGAAATTTAAGAAGACCACAAAGCACGATTCGAAGGAAAAATACTTACGTTGTGTATTCCACTTCTCCGGGAATGGCATATTCCCGGTTGGGATGATGTCCAAGGTCCTCACTCGGACGAACCTGCTCATCCACCCTCGATCTTTGTCCTCATCAATGCTCAAGAAAAATGACTTCTTGGACCGAGAGTGAAGCCTAATCAAACCTCGATAAAACCAAGGACTATACAATCTTATCAAATGATCGAGGGTAAAAGTCGCACCCTCGACCTCGTTGGAAAAATGGCAGAGCATGTAGACTATCCTCTAGAAAGATGGATAGATTTGACCAAGTGTCACTTGGTACTTATCGCAGAAATCGAGAATAACCGGATCTATCTCCGGGGAAGAAGGTTCGAAGAATCGACCGGACCCAAAGTGAACGGGTACGTATATACATAAAGGAAACCTGCTTTGTGATCCGTTATGCTTTCGTTAGGGCGGGGGGTCTCAACCAGCACTACTTTTCCCTATCGGCAGTCTTTCTTCACTTTCCCTATATTGGTCATAACGCTAATATACCGGGACACGTGTTCGTATCGACCCGGTACAGATAAAAGTCAGTCGACGAAAAAATCCTTCGTCGTGTCGAACTTGATGGGAGTATATTGTTCGATGATGGGTATCACTTTGGGTTTTCCTTTGGATGCCCAGGATGAAGAGGCGGCCTCGTCCTTCCTAGGAACTGTCTTGGAAGTTCTAGCCATGGTGATAGTAAAGCTTTTTTGAGAAAGTAGGCAAAGGATCAAGAACGGAAGAAAAAAGAATGTGAAGGGGGATGGATTTGGCTTAGCAAATTTGATGATATTGTGAAAGTATAAATTATCAAACGACTGAGGCATTTATAGGAGCCATGTAGGCAGCAAAAAGAATGAACCAATAACGGTTCGTGAGCTTCTCGATAGTCGTGTTTACGACGACCCTTGTGCGGTTTTTTTAGTATGGCATTTAATGCTCTGACGGACTGTCGTCATAGCGGTGATGCTTAAGAGGTAGGAGCTCAAAATCATTTCCTATCACTTTATTTTAGGAAATGCGGGGACTATCTGTATACGGTAGAAATTGATGGCTCGATTTTACGAGCATCAAGGCATCTCGATGGTTATCAGTAATCGACCACGAGAATTCTCAATGGGCGACTCCGAGATAGTACAAGCGATAACCGGCCCCTAGATAGAGTGAATGACGGATCAAGGTGAAGTTCTCAAGGCGCGTACATATAGCTGGTCTAGTCTAGTGGGCTAGTCAGAAAAGCGAATCAAGGCATTAAATGGCTGTACCAGCCCCATATCTTTATAATTAATGCATTTTTACTATGTTAGGATTTTTCCTCCTATAAAAAGGGGATCCTTGTCATTTTATAGAGGTTGGTCGCTCAATACTAAGAAATACACGAACATTCTCTTTGCTCCTGAACATATTCTCTTGAGTTCGTTACTTCATTGATTGCTTACATTTATTGTGTATTGTTCTTCATTTATTGCTTATTATTGGCCATAAAGAGCCATCATTGATTTTATTATAACTGTTAGTCGTCCATCGATTTCCCCGATTGCTCCCAGCTGAGCTTCAGACTCGACCCCGAGGTCCCCGAATAGGCCAGCTCAAGGCTCCAATTATTAATCTTATGGTTTGGTTATCACTTTGCTTTCAAGCTCTAATCTCATTTTAAGTCTTTCACATAGCATCAACTGTTTAACAACTAGCATAAAAATAGATCAAGTATTTTTAGAACCTCACAAAATTAAATTTAATTGTCATTACCATTTTCACAGTAAACATGTGCGTTAGAGTTTAATTTTTTTTTTGTGTTAAGTCATGAATTTATTAGTAATATATTAGCTTTTTTTAATATTAATTTTGTAAAATATACAATATTTTAAGATTGAATAATTTTTTTATCTTTTACGTGTAACAACTAAAAAGAGAAAACATAAATTTCCAGCTAAAAAATATTTAAATGCCAAATGTTGTTATAAGCGTATAATAACTATTTACTATAAAAGCAAAAAAATATCAAAATAAATAGTATTATGACAGCGATTTGACTGTAGTATATTTTAATTGCAAATATATAGCGCGAGACATTTCTTTTTCTTTTAGCACCATTAAAGAAAAGCGTCAAATATGATTACTTTTTTTTGGTAAATTCAAATATTATTAATTTCAAAGTAGTAAATTACAGAGTATATGGCTAACACAGCCAGAAAAAATCATTGTTATACTCTTTTACAATCCCCCGCCACTACTGACCTATCTTACATGATAGAACTACTATTTCCCTTCTCCTATATGAACTTGTATTGTAGAATCTCTTTGAGTTTACCTACAACTCTAATGTTACAAATGTAGATAATTTCTCTAACAATGCTTCTCATAAACTCTATGGTTTCTCTCTACCCATATGCTATATAGTGTTTTAGCAAAAATCATTCTCAGCAGCTGCCCTTCTGTTGATTTCTTCGTTGCCTTCCCCACAAACCAGCATAGTAAGCTCCTCCATGTATTTGTTGGTACTTGAATTTGCATCCATTATCTCATTCCATATTTCCCTGGTGGTAGTACAATTGTAGAATAAGTGGTGGTGGTCCTCTGGTTGACATTTGCAGAATACACATGTAGTATCCACATTCATGTTCCATTGGCTCAATCTATCTGCAGTCAGCATTCTTTCCTGAATGATCAACCACATAGAAAATATTGCTTTGGTCGAGCTATGTTGCTGAACATAACTGCTTTCCACTCCACATTTTCTAATGTTCCCAGCTGTTGCAAATATATCTTCTTGATGACACTGCTTTTGCTTCATTGATTTTGTATCTGTGGGCTTGGCCCTTTTATTGTCAAGATTTTTTGTACCATCCAGCTTGCTTGTTTAGCCTCTTTGATGCTCGATATAGGCTGTCCCTTTATATGGTATATATGTACCTATTTTATCCACAGTCCGTCAGTTTTTGAAGCTAGATCCCATTGCAATTTGAGAATGGTTGCTTTGTTCCATTGCTTAAGATTTAGAATACATAAACCTCCTGCACTCTTTGGATGGCAAACCTTTTCCCAAGAAATCAAGATATTTTTTGTGCAGTGCCAGGACACATATTTCTCTTCGGAACGATTCCAATTATTTTTTTATTTAATTGTATTCTTTTTTCAAGAAGTTTGACCCCCTCTAATTTTTTTATTTTCTTTATTTTATTTGCATTTTCTTTGGGG
>MU756109.1:9354-19354 GCA_026770625.1 Nicotiana glauca | reverse complement strand
GAATCTGTTCGTGTTAATATTATTGAGGCCAGATTCGTATTCTTTGTTAAGTGTTGTGTCCATGATTTTTTCTGATTTGCATATCTTGATGTTTGGATGGGTGTTACATTTGCTTGACAGTAGCTTAAAAGTCTATAAATTGCATCCCTCTTATTGTTTGTTATTCATTAATAAAATGGAGATCGCCTTGTTCGAGTTCGGACTTGAGCTTGGGGCCCGAGTTTCCTTGAATACCATAATGTTAGTTAATTCATAATGTTAACAAAATAAGTTTTTGTTTTAGAGACAATTCTTATAGATAATATTAGTTCGTCTTTAGGATGACCTTTTAAAACAAATTGAGGTGCGCCGCGCCACATAAAATTCACAAATTGCATGGCCCTCTTTAGTTACTTTATTTAAATATTTAGAATTCGGGACGTGCCATTTAGCGAATTTTCATGGCCTCCCGCAAAGTTAATAACGCGTTAGTTGCTTTTAGGCGCGTCGTTTAATAATTTTACCTTCTTAAACTCGGGTGTGCATTTCATGTGACCCAAATCCAAATCCCAAAATATTGAATAAAATATGTTTAGGATTGCGGGTGCATTTCATGTGACGCGATCCAAAGACATGTTTTAAACGACGTTCAACATTCTTTAAAAATTGAATAAAAGCGGTTAAAAGCTAAAATTTGCACATAGGTTCAAAATGTATTAAAATCAGAGAATTAAACCGAATATGACAGTTGAGCGACCGTGCTAGAACCACGGAATCCGGGAATGCCTAACACCTTCTCCCGGGTTAACAGAATTCCTTACTCGGATTTCTGGTTCGCGGACTGTTAAACATAGTCAATCTTTTCCTCGATTCGGGATTCCACCGGTGACTTGGGACACCATAAATCTCCCAAGTGGCGACTCTGAATCTTTTAATAATAGAATCCTGTTTCGATTGTCACTTCAAGTTGGAAATAACTCTCTTTTATTATACCCTTTACGGGGTGTAGTAGAAAAAGGAGGTGTGACAGCTCTGGCGACTCTGCTGGGGACAAAAACCCAGAACCTTTGGTTCAGGGTTCAGAATTCGAGCTTAGTATAATTGTTATATTTGGCTTTATCTGATTTTCCTGCATGTTTCATGCTGTATGTGCTAAATGCTTTACCGCTTTGATATTTGGTGAATTGTATATAAACTGTTACGAATCCCTTCCTCTCTCTGAGTCTTCTACATCTTGGAGAAGGGTGCACTTCATGTAGCTTCTCTTCTGTGTAGAGTCTTTTCCCATTTAGAACGAGGTTCGGATAAGTTGCTAAGCCGACGGAGCTTCTGTATCCCCGGTACGCTGCCTCCCCATCAGCCCGAGTTATCCTCTTGGGTAAGCTAGGTCTAGACCAATAAATGTAGGGTTTAAACCTAGAAGAAAAAAACCTCATGCCGGATCCCTAGTAGGAGCACTTGTTTGCATCATGTGCATTTGACTTAGGGGACTCAACACAGGGGTTGGGTCCGTCTAGGACAGGTGAACCCAAAAATAAAAGACCATCATGATGTATCCTATGTGTTACATGTTGCATTCATTCAAGGGTAAACGGGTCATTTGGCGGACCAATGATAGTTGAGGGCAAATGAAAAAAAATGAAAAAGAAAAAAAAGGGGAAAAAGAAAAAAGAGGGTGAGGTTTGAAAATAAAGCAAGTAGGGCCCAGTTTTGTTCTTGTTACATTTTTATTAAGGAAAAAGACAAAAAATATATATACATAAAAAATTCAAAAAGATTTTACATTTTTCATCACTTTCAGAAAATCAAAAATAAAAAAAAGAGGAAAAGAAAAGTCAAAAGGTTTTGCGTGTTTCATCATTTTCAAGAAAAAGACAAAAAATATTTTCTCTAAGTTAGTTGTTTTTTAATTTTCACCCGTATCCAATTTGACCGAACTACGCGGGTCTGATTCTCATCGGGTGAGAGATACGTAGGCAAACCTCATCGGTTCCGACCCCAATTTTCAAAAAATAAAAAAAATTAATAAATAAATATATTTTTCTTTAATTCCTGTTTTAGAAGTGTTTCCTTCTAGATCATCTCACTGGATACTGAACCTGCACTTGTTTGGCACATCATATACTTAACCTCCTCTGTGATGGTTTACTTATGATGATTGGGGTGTGTCTCAGATGTAGAGTCAGTCTCCTTGGTGCTGCAATTTCTACTGTCTGAATATCATATAGCTCATTCTATGATTGAGGCATCAAAAGAAGGGAAGATACAGTCCACTTTTCCCAGGAATAGCACACATGAAATGGTGTTGCTGTGACTACTTCAACATCGAATGCTGGGGCCAGTATTCCTACCGTGTGGATATGCTTTAATACAAAGTGGCATTAGAATTGAATTATGCTCAATCTGTGGTTGAAGACACCATATGGAAGAGGTACAACCCAATTTTCTCAGGAACAATGCACAAGGAATTGTATTGCTTGGTTACAATAGCTTCAGTCCATCAACACAACGAAGCAGATTGATTTATCACATTGGTGTTTTGCTGCTCGATTGAGTTTGGCTATGATGCTCCACGAAAAAGAAATGCCAACAGAATTATTGATCAATCTCTATTGAAGAATAATCTCAAACTGCAAATATCAGTTTTTGATCAGTTTTGACCAGCATTGACATTTGTAAAAACCTGAAGCAAGGAATTTCAATCAAGAGTTTCTCTTGAAGATTTCTTGGCTACATTGATCTATACTATGGTTGTCTGCTCACATTCATTGGTTGAGAAATCTGCCATGTTCCTGCACTTTCGGACAGCTTCTGCTCAGCAAAAGAGCTTTACCTTGTTTGTTGCTGCCAGTTTGGTCTAGTGTCAGTTGGTCCAGCAGGCTACAAAGGTGAATCTATAGAGTTATCTGCAACACAGTTTTTTGCTTGGTTCCAAATTTTAACTATATTTTGAGTTTGATCCTGCACAGGTTGCTAAGTTTCTGAACCGGGCGGCTGAAATTTGCACAGCTGTGGATTCTGCACTTCTGCAGCCTAAGAACTGCCCTGAATTCTACTGTAATTCTGTACTGTTTTAGTTTGTTAGCTGAAGAAATTTGAGCTAGAAAAATCTATTGCTTTGGGGCTAAATTTTGGTTACTAAATTTCAGATTGTACTGCATGTTTTTCTAGCTACAACTGATTCTTTTTGGTGTAAACTCTTGTGATAGTCGCTGATGAATCCTTTAGGTCCTGAATTAGCAGTCAAGTTACAAATGTGTTACTCAATATTTAACATTTGTCCAGAATTGAATAAAATCCGTCAACTCCATTTCTTGAAACTTTGTTCAGCATAAGAATCTGCTAACCAGATTTGTGCACTAAGAATTTGGAATTCTGAAAGGTGATGTGTTGAGGTTTGCAACTATTTATAGAAATTGCTTGAAGTGTGTTGAAGCTGCAAAGTTGCTTGGTTGAATTACCATTGGTTCAGTTGTTCAAGAATATTGCTCGGGAGATTACCATTAGGCTGCAACTTTGTCAGTTATTGTGAGGCTGCCCAGAATTGCAGAATTGACCGGTTTTACATATGTGACTATTCTTTGTAAATGGTTTGGCCATCAGCTAGTGGCTTATCTTTAAAGGAGGGTCTAGAGTAAGATAAGGCAGGATTTGTATCTTTGTTGCTTAGTACTAGATGGTTTTGGTGGTAATGAAATGGTTTCAAGTTGACTTTCAAAAAAAAAAAAATATCAAAAAAAATATTTTTTCTATTTCTTAAAGCTTTCATGTTTTGAGTTTTATAAAAATAAATAATAAAAAAAGTTAGTTTATTTACTCCATTCCTAATCTTTCCAGAACTACGCAAAGATCTGATTCGTGCGGGGTCATGATACGTAGGCAACCTACAAAGGGTCTGATCGAATCATTTTTTTAATTATTAAAAGAAAAGGAAAAAAAAAGAAAGAAAAAAAAGAAGGAAAAAAATCAAGGAAAATAAAAGAGAGAAGAAAGAAAAAAAGAGGTGAAGTAGCGGGACATGAGAAATGAGAGGAAAGAAAAGAGCGATACTCAGAAGAAAAGAGGGGGAAAGAAATGAAAAATCAGGTGGTGTTAGAAATGAAAACGAAGAAGGAAATAGAACAGGAAGAGTGAAATTGGGATGATGCCAAATGACCTCGTGACCCTCGAAGCCATTCTAGAACCGTTAACTGTGACTAGGGGCATTGCACGTAATGTGATATTTCTATCTGATAAATGCTCTAATGCTAACATGTTGGCTTCGTTTTTCTCCTCTTTGTTACTTTCATTGTTATCATTACAGAGGGTGGGTAGTTTGTGGCACTTTGGTGATTCGTCCATACAACACCAGAAAGCACAAGGCAGTCATAGCTAACAAAGAAACAGACACTGTGATTGTAGACCCACGAAAGGAGTTTGTGGAGTCGAAGTCTGAATTGAAAGAGGAGGTCCAAAGGATGAAACAACAGATGGCAGAAATGTATCAGTCTTGGATCAGGGGGCATCCTCCACCTTCATTCCCCACTAACTACACTGAAAACCCTGCAACTGTCTCACCGCTATCCCAAATCCAGATTCCCACAGCTGCTGATATCACCCCACAACCTTTTCACACTCTACCCGCCAAAACCACCTTATATACCGCTCATTTGGCCACTCATGCTTTTGCAGCTCCTCCACCAACTATTTTTCCTCAATCCTCTAATGAGACTGTGTTCAAAGTCCCCGATGCCCAACACTATGCTCCATAACAAACTTTCAAAGTCTCGGGTCCGTACTCTCACGCTCCTCCTTTTAAGGCTCCTACTGAAACAAAGAAGCCTCCCAAGAACCCTGAGCAGGAGGAGATGATTTGAAAGGTTAAGAGCTTGGAGCAGTCATTCAGAAATATGCAGGGTCTCGGGGGTCAAGTAAGAGTGGCATACAAGGATTTGTGCTTGTTTCTTGATGTCCAATTACCAGCAGGATTCAAGTTACCCAAGTTTGATTTATATGACGGACACGGTGACCCGGTGGCACATCTAAGGGGGTTCTGCAGCAAAATGAGAGGAGACGGGGGAAGAGACGAGCTATTGATGGCATATTTCAGTCAAAGTCTAAGTGCTGCGACTTTGGAATGGTACATTCGACAGGATCATGCTCGATGGTATACTTGGGATGATCTGGCCCAGGCGTTTGCATGTCACTTTCAGTATAATCTTGAAATTGTCCCAGACCGTCTGTCGCTAACAAAAATTGAGAAAAAGCCCGGGGAAAGCTTCAGAGAGTACGATTTCCGGTGGATAGAGCAAGCGGCAAGAGTCGATCCTCCAATGAAAGAAAGCGAGATGGTTGATTACTTCTTGCAGGCTTTGGAGCCCACCTAATATGGTCACTTGGTGTCAGCAGTGGGAAAATCTTTCAACGAGGTAGTAAAAATGGGAAGTATGGTGGAGGAGGGGCTTAAATCCAACAAAATCATGAGCTATTCGGCAATCAAGGCAACTACCCAAGTTATCTAGAGCGACACTGGAGGGGTACTGGGAAAGAAAAAGAAAGAAGATGTTGCAGTAGTTGAATCAAGAGCTTGGTCCAGGGGCCCATCACTATATTACAACCAGCCTCAACCCCATCCCCAAACCTACCCCTACACTCCATATAGCCCACCACAGCACTATTACCCACCCCATGATCCCCACTTCTCTATCCATCATGCCCAAACATACCCCTAACCTCCTACCCATGCGCAATGGCACGCACCCACGCCACAAAATGTTTACCCAACTCAAAGCACCTACCCACCTCCAAGATCCTACAAGAATCCCCCCTGGAGCATATTTTCGGGCCAGCCAAAATTTCAAGCAAGAGAGGACATAGAAGCAGAAAACTTTCACCCCCTTGGGAGAGTCATATGCATACATGTTTGAGCAACTAAAGCATTATAACCTGATTGCACCTATTCCTCCGAATCATGTGGACAAGCGTGCAAAAAGCTTTGAACCTTCTAAAAGGTGTGAGTACCATTCCAATGCCCAGGGGCACGATGTCGAAAGTTGCCGGGATTTGAAAAGAAGATAGAAAGAATGATTCAGGAAGGGATAATTGTGGTCCAGGACAGTGCCACCCAGAACATTGCACAGAATACTTTGCCTGCACATGATGATGCACATTTTGTGGGGAAGATCCATGGTGACAGGGAGCATGAGAATCCTCTCGGAAACTTGTTGAATGAAGTCAATGATATTGAAATTGGTAAAGGTCCCAGCAATTTTGATGTGCAATCCAGTGGCTAAGATGTCGAGTTTGGTGATTGGAAAGACGCTCCATCTCTTGGCTAGCTAGAGAGGAGTCTTGGTGGTTTATTTTGTTGTCATTTCTGTTGGCCGGGTTATTTTCAGGATTGTAATCCGGATATTGTTTTGTGATTCAAACCTTTCTATCCTTTTATTTATCTAGTTCCTTTGGTTGTAGTATCTCATTTAGTGTTGTCTAGGTTTGTTCTAAGGGTTGTACCCCAGTTTATTGTGCTTGTTTTCTTGTCCAAACTCTTTCACCGTCAGTCTAATGCAATTCTCTGTTTCCTGCCATTTCTAGTCATTTTGTTTAGTTCTCTTTTCCTTTTACAGTTCTTTTCATGCTGGTTCTGGTGACATGACATGCACGCATAATTCTCAGTCTGTTTTTAAAAGTCAGTTTAGTAATGAAGCAATGAAACAATGTTGAAGATGATAGGGATATTTGAGGGAAATAAGTAAGGGCATTTCGAGATCACTTTGAGCCCAAATTGTGTGAAACTGGGGCAGATAGAGCATAAAGGAATACCGTTAAAATGCATCATGCCGCATCAGTTTGAAGCCAAAGGCAAGTTCGCCGCAAGTTTACAAGGGCCGTTCGTGGTACCGAGTTGTTGTCCAATGGTGGTGGGTAATTGACAAATATAGAAGGCAAATGTGTGGATATGGTTATTAATTCTGGTGCAATCAAAAGATGTTACGTATGTTTTCCGCAGTTTGTTTAATTGTGTAGTTTGTACTTGGCATGTTTTGGAGATTGGAATGACGAAGGCATTTTGTTCTGCTGTCCAAATACTTTATCCTTTCTTACACCCTTTGAGCCTTAGTTATTTTCTTTCATAACCCCTCTTTCAGAATCAGTAGCAAAGATCAGAAACACAAGCGTGGAAGACAAGTAAAGGAAAAAGAGAAAAAGAAAGAATGAAAAGAGAGAGAAGGAAAACGGGAAAAAGAAAAGAAAAATAAGAGAAAATAGAAAAAAAAACAGAAAAGAAAGAAAAAAGAAATAAAAAAGAAAGAAGAAGAAAAAGAAAAATAAACAAAAAGAGAAAAGGAAGAAATAAAAGAAAAGAAGAGAAAGAGGAAGAAAACGAAAAGAGAAATCGCAACAACAACATAATTTCTATGGCATGAACTACGTTTGACTTGATTCCGAAAGGATATGCAGGCAGCCTCTCTCGGAGGTTCAGTCACACCAAATAAAAATCCAAAAGTCCCCAAGAAAGAAACCGGGGCAGAAGTTGTGTTTGTTGTGAGAAATCTGATTCCGAAAGTTGTAGTTTTGAGCCCATGTTGAATTGTTTTGAGCCTTTGATACCCTTTCTTCCTAACCCTGTCCAAAAGCCTGCATTACAGTCCAAAGAAAGACCTTCTGATCAATCTTCGAGAGATGCCGAGTCAAGCGAGTAGAGGTGAACCATATCAGGGGCAACACTCCGGTCCAAAAAAGGGAAATGAAGAATGAGAGAGTCTTGATGATAAATGCCCTCACGGGTACCGCAAGGTGATGAAAGCCGAGAGAAAACAAAATGAGAGAGTCTTATTGGTGAAAACCTTCACGGGCACCATAAGGCGATAGTGAGGTGAGAAAAAGACCAAAATAAGAGAGGCTTGATGGTGAAAACCCTTCGGGCACTACAAGTCGAATAAGGATTGTGAATCATATCGGATAAGCGGAGCATTGAAGCCCAGTTTCACTGCAAAAAGGTACAATAAGAGCTGAACATCAGATTCACTTAAATAGGCTGCAGGTGCATGTCAAGGTCATTAGAGTCGGTATCCACATCCGATAGGTTTCTACTTTGTAGTTTTCTTGTTCGGAATCATCTCTTTCCATTATCCTTTACTCTGTTCCTTTTGTCTTGTTTACTCTCTCTTCCTGAGTCTGTTTGGTCATAACAAGTGAGAAATAACTTCAAAATCTGCCACCGGCTTTCCAATTGAACAAAACGGGATCTGGCTAGCATATCAAATCGTCATAAGTCAGGAAGAACAGCAGGCACACTGAGTTGGCAACAATTAACATGCTTTGGGATCCTTGTGAAATGCAAGGGCTTGGTATATGTCAATTCATGAATAACGAAAATGAAGGGTTAGGACGAAGGGATCAAAGGTATTTACTAGGATAAGATTGATAAAAGGGTGTTAAGCCAGCGACAAGCAAGACCTTCAAAGCAGAAGTTAAAATTATCATGGCAAATGGGGGAGCTGTAGACCTCAAGGACCGGACCAGGGGTTTAAGTCAAGAGAGAACAACATACATCTCGAGTGGGTGTCAATTGACATGCTTTGGGATTTGTGTGAAATACAAGGGTTCGGTACCTATCAATTTAGGAACAATGCAACAGATGGAGGGTGTTAGGTGAACGGATCAAAGGTATTTTCGGTGAAACACGAAAGGTTTGGTACATATCAGATGGAGGGTATTTGGTGAACGGATCAGAGATATTTTCTGCGTTAAGGGTAAGAAAGAAAGTGGTTAGCAAGGTCTCCAAGTGGGAATCAGTTATCATGGCGAGTGAAGGAACAATAAACTTCAAGGTCAAGGCCAGTGGTTAAGTCAAGAAAGAACATCATATACACGGAGTGAGGGCAACATACGTGCTTTGGGATTTATATGAGACATAGAGGTTGGGGGGATGCCAGTTCATGCAGTGCAACAAATAGAGGATATCGGGTATGAATGGAGAAAATGTATTTTATGTGATGAGGATGACAGAGAAAGGGGTTAATCCATAAACAAGCAAGGTCTTTGAGTGGAAATCAGTCATCTTGGCAAATGCAGAAGCAACCGACTTCAAAGTTCAAGGCCACAAACTAACCACCACATTTTAAACTCATAAGTTTTCTTTGTTTAAAACAGGAACAAAGCACTGCAAGAAAGGTGGTTCAACAATAAGGAAAAAAAAGAAAAGAAAGGAAAGAAAAAGAAAAAGGAAGAAGAGGAGAGCCGACAAAAGGGAAGTTTCTCAAATCTTTGCCCTTGCCTGTCTTGCTAGTGTGCATAAAATGCTGCCATTGTTTTTCACATTTTTTTTCTCCTAGGATAATAGGTCCTAGTCTGATGGATTTTCCTCCAAATAGAAATCTTAGTCTGATGAATCTTTCTCCTAAGATAGAAAACCTAGTCTGACGAATTTTCTCCTAGGATCAAAATCTTAGGCTGATGAATCTTTCTCCTAAGAAGACCTAGTCTGATGAACTTTCTCCTAGGATCAAAGTCTTGGTCTGATGAATCTCTCTCCTAAGATAGAAAACCTAGTCTGATGAACTTTCTCCTAGGATCTAAATCTTAGTCTGATGAATCTTTCTCCTAAGATAGAAAACCTAGTCTGATGAATTTTCTCCTATGATAAAAATCTTAGTCTGATGAAGTTTTCTCCTAAGATAACAAGATAACAAAAGACCTAGTCTGATGAATTGTCACGACCCAGATTTCCCTCCCTTGGGAGCCGTGATGGCGCCTACTGTTGGAGCTAGGCAAGCCAAGCATTTAAACATTTTCGGATAAAAACACAACAATAATAAAATAACGAGTCTTTAAATAAAAACGGAAGTCTTTTATAATATAAATAACTGAAAACCCAAAAATGTGGAAGTTTAATATTTCTCTACCCAAGACTGGAGTCGCTATCTCACGAACCACTAAAGAGTGCTACAAACAAGTCTCAATAGAAAATACATAATGTCTGTCTCGGTACAATGAAAACAAACTGAAGGTATGGAAAGGGACTTCGGCCTGCGAACAC
>MU756106.1:2584-30561 GCA_026770625.1 Nicotiana glauca | reverse complement strand
AAATGTATCCGGGATTTGCCTCCTCCAAGAACCAAGAAAGATGTGATGATTTTGTTGGGTAGATTGAATTATATCTGCCGGTTCATCGCTCAGTTGACATCCATATGTGAGCCCATATTCAAATTGCTGAAGAAGGATGCGGCGGTGAGGTGGACGGACGAATGTCAAGAAGCTTTTGATAAGATAAAGGAATATCTATCGAATCCGCCAGTCTTGGTCCCACCAGAGCCAGGGAGGCCTCTTTTCTTGTACCTGACGGTCTTGGAAAGTTCTTTCGGCTGTGTCCTCGGACAACATGATGTGACCGGGAAGAAAGAACAGGTGATCTACTACCTGAGTAAGAAGTTTACCAGCTATGAAGCCAGGTATACCCTGTTGGAAAGAACCTGTTGTGCTTTAACTTGGGTCGCTCAAAAATTGAGACATTATCTGCAGGCCTACACCACTTACCTCATAACCAGGTTGGATCCTTTGAAATACATATTCCAGAAACCGATGCCCACAGGAAGACTAGCCAAATGGCAGCTTCTGCTCACTGAATTTGACATAGTCTATGTCACTCGCACGACAATGAAAGCCCAGGCATTGGCAGATCATTTGGCTGAAAATCCGGTTGATGAAGAATACCAACCTTTGAACACTTACTTCCCTGATGAAGAGGTAAATTCAGTCGAGGTGATATCTGAAGATACTACTGCTTGGAAAATATTCTTTGACGGAGTGGTAAATGCAAAAGGTGTGGGAATTGAGGCAATCTTAATCTCACCCACTGGTCAGCACTACCCAGCCACAACTAGGCTCCAGTTTTTCTGCACAAACAATACTGCAGAGTATGAAGCTTGTATCATGGGTATAAACATGGCAATCGACCAAAATGTTGAGGAGTTGCTAATCATGGGAGACTCAGATTTGAGTATCCGGCAAGCCCAAAGAGAGTGGGAAACCTGAGATGTTAAGCTCATTCCCTATCGACAACACGTCGAAGATCTTAGCAAATGGTTCAAGTCAATAGAGTTCAAGTACATCCCTCGTTGTCACAATGAACTAGTCAATGCACTCACCACTCTGGCCTCGATGTTGCCATACCCAGGCAATGCCCACATTGATCCTTTGGAAATCCGAATCAAGGAGAGACACGGTTACTGTAGTACAGTTGAGGCAGAACCAAATACCCAACCATGGTACCATGACATCAAAAGGTTTCTAAAAAAACAGTAATACCCCGAGCAAGCTAGTGGAGACCAAAAAAGAACCATTAGGTGACATGCGAGTGGTTTCTTCTTAAGTGGTGATGTCTTGTACAAGAGGACCTCGGATCTCAACTTGTTAAGATGTGTTGACGCCGAAGAGGCCGGAAGAATCATGCATGAAATACACGCAGGAGTGTGCAGACCCCACATGAACGGGTATGTTTTAGCAAAGAAAATCCTTCGAGCGGGCTATTACTGGATAACCATGGAAAATGATTGTTTCATCTTTGTCCGGAAGTGCCATCAATGTCAGGTGCATGGTGATTTGATTCATGCACCTCCTACAAAACTACATCCCATGTCAGCACCTTGGCCATTTGTCGCTTGGGGCATGGATATTATAGGTCCGATCGAGCCGAAAGCATCAAATGGGCACAGATTCATACTAGTTGCCATTGATTACTTCACGAAGTGGGTTGAAGCCATCACTCTCAAATCGGTCACCAAAAAAGTTGTGGTGGATTTTGTGCACTCCAATCTTATCTGCTGTTTTGGCATTCCTGCAACTATCTTCACAGATAATGCTGCAAACCTGAATAGTCATTTGATGGGAGAGATATGCAAACAATTCAAAATAACGCATAGGAACTCCACTCCTTATCGGCCTAAAGCCAATGGTGCAGTCGAAGCAGCAAACAAGAACATCAAAAAGATTTTGAGAAAGATGATTCAGAGTTCCAGGCAATGGCATGAAAAGTTGCCTTTTGCACTACTAGGATATCGCACTATGGTGCGCACATCAGTGGGAGCAACCCCGTACCTCCTGGTCTATGGCACTGAAGCCGTAATACCCGCGGAAGTTGAAATTCCTTCTCTCTGGATCATTGTTGAAGCTGAAATCGAAGACAGTGAGTGGGTCAAGACCCGTCTGGAGTAGTTAACCTTAATTGATGAAAAGCGAATGGCTGCGGTCTACCACGGGCAGTTGTACCAACAAAGAATGGACCGTGCTTATAACAAGAAAGTGCGGCCCAAAAATTTTGAAGTGGGACAACTCGTGTTAAGACGTATTCTCCCTCATCACGATGAAGACAAAGGAAAATTTGCTCCAAATTGGAAGGGCCCATACATCATCAGAAAGATATTGCCGAAGGGAGCACTGTATTTGGGTGATATCGAAGGAAATGATCCAGAAGCAGCTGTAAATGCGGATGCAGTGAAAAGGTACTATGTCTAGACCTCCTGGATGATGGCTTTTGTGTAATTGAAATGAAAGGCTTTTCTTCCGGCTACCTCAAACACTATCAATCCTTCGTAAACCCTTTGAGCCGATCACACTTCTTTGATTACCCTCTTTGGAACCCTGAAGTACAAAAAAAACAATATTGTCCTGAACTACGTTTTGACTTGATCCCGAAAGGGTACGTAGGCAGCCTCTCCCTGAGGTTCAGTGACACCAAAACAAAAAACAAAAAAACCCAATTCCCCAAAATTGAAACTGGGGCAGATGATATGACGATTCGGTTTTAATCTGCCAAATTGGTTCCAAGTTGTAGTTTCGCCCAAAATCCTTTTTACCCAAAGTCCTTGTTCAAGTCCTTCTGATCAATTGGCAAAGGAAGGGAAGTGAAAAACGTCATTGATGGAACTTGATACAATTCAAATTGAGAGAAATAAAATGAGAGAGTCTTATCGGTGAAAACCTTCGAGCCCCATAAGGCGATGGTGAATAGAGAAACTGAAAATGAGAGAGTCCGCTTAGTGAAAACTCGCAAAGAGCACTATCGGGTGACGGTGAGAAGAGAAATGAGAGAGGTCGATTGGCGAAAACCCGCAAAAGGGCGTTGTCGATCGAAAAGAAGGCATCTCACTACTAAAAGAGTCCTGGCAAGGTTCCCTGGTTTTTTGAAATGCGGATCAATGGGTTCACAAGAAGCTGGAAAGTTTGTGGGGGTCGGTCGTCCAGTCGAAGAAGCATGTCATGTTTATTTGGAGCCAGTATGCACCCCAAATAAGTCCTTCTTTTCCCAAGAAAGGGACGCTTCTCTTTAAACTCATATGCTTATCTTTTGCATACTTTTTTTGAATCCCTTTCGGTTTAACTCTGATTCCGTAACTATTACAAAGAAAAGATGGCAGGACCGGTTTCACAGGGCTCCGCCTGGCAAAAGCCGGAGAAAATTCCCTGCTTCAGCGAGTGTGTCAGTCCAATCCCGATTAACCATGGTGATTGACGCTTTCAAAGTAAAGACGTTTGAAAAGAAAGAAATTTAAAGGCAAAGGTCCCAAGGACAGAATAAAGTGAAAGGCCAGAGCCCACACGGGTGACTCATAATGAAATCCTGAGAGTTGAATCTTGTCGATTTAAAAGGCAATTTACTCTCGAAGCTAGCAAGCAGCAAAGTTCTCAACGGAAATGGGGCCGGGATCAAGCAATTGGGATGATCAAGGCCAAAAAACCAACCACCGTTTCAAACTAATAAATTGTTCTTTGTTGAAAAACAGGTTCCATTCAAAGCAACGATGCAAGAAGCAGGTGCAACCCAAAAGAAATGAAAAGCACAAGCACTGAAACAGCTTTGCATCAAGGAAGCAACCAAAAGAAAGTTTTCCAAAACTCTGGCATGAATGTTGTTAAATAAAAAGGAAAATGTAAAAGGAGAAGAAAATAATTTAAAAAAAAATGATGATGAAAACCCCAAAGAAAAACAAATCATGGTAGCGAGGATCTCCCGGCCAAAAAAACCGTTGGAGCTTTTTCTTTCCAAATCCCGGCCAAAAACCGAGGATCTCCCAGCCAAAAACCGTTGGAGCTTTTTTCTTTCCAAATCCCGGCCAAAAAATCGAGGATCTCCCAGCTCCGTTGGAGCTTTTTCTTTCCAAATCCCGACCAAAAAACCGAGGATCTCCCGGGCAAAAATTGTTGGAGCCTTTTCTTTCCAAATCCCGGCCAATAAACCGAGGATCTCCCGGCCAAAAAAAACCGTTGGAGCTTTTTCTTTCCAAATCCCGGCCAAAAAACCATGGATCTCCCGGCCAAAAAACCGTTGGAGCTTTTTTTTCCAAATTCCGGCCAAAAAACCGAGGATCTCCCGGCTAAAAAACCGTTGGAGCTTTTTCTTTCCAAATCCCGGCAAAAAAACAAAGGATCTCCCGGTCAAAAAACTGTTGGAGCTTTTTCTTTCCAAATCCCGGCCAAAATCGAGGATCTCCAGGCTAAAAAACCGTTGGAGCATTTTTATTTCCAAAATTCCGACCAAAAAACCGAGGATCTCCCAGCCAAAAAACCGTTGGAGCTTTTTCTTTCCAAATCCCGGCCAAAAACCGAGGATCTCCCAGCCAAAAAAAATCGTTGGAGCTTTTTCCTTCCAAATCCCGGTCAAAAAACCGAGGATCTCCTAGACAAAAAACCGTTGGAGCTTTTTATTTCCAAATCCCGGCCAAAAAACCGAGGATCTCCCGGCCAAAAACCGTGGAGCTTTTTCTTCCCAAATCTGAAAAAAAAAACCGAGGATCTCCCTGGCATAACCCAAGGAGCTTTTTCTTTTCCGGCATAACCCGGTCATCTTTTAGCATAACTTGGAGAAACACAACCCTGATTTAATCGCTTAGATATGTGTCACAACTAACTCACGAAATTTTTCTAGTGAAAATTGGGGCGGAAAATTCCGTTCGTTTATTTGTTTTGGTATCTTAAGTAGGTCGATCTCAAGACACAAGGTGCGAGATGACCAATGGAATGAGTCTCAATCCAGAATCAAGAAAAGAAGAAAAGAACAAAAAGAAATGAACTCAATTGCGAAGCAAGCGAGGTTGCGGAGTGTTCAAAATCTGATCAAAGTCACAAGCTCCGCTGATTTTATTTTTGACCCAATGCTGCATGAAGAAGTCAACACTTACAACTTGCGAGCATCAAGCTTCAGATCGAAAGACCACAGCAAAATCAGCTAAGACTCAAGATCAAGCTTCAAGATATTTATAGATAAGAATCTTGTAACTCGTAGTTGATAGGCATAGCTAGCTTAGCTTTTTACTTTCCATTTTGGTGTAATAAGGAGCTCAGCAAGTAGAAAACAGCAGCAATAGCCGCGAGATCACAGCTTCTCGGTAGTCCCAGCTACCAAAACTTCCAGAACTACACTGACCTGATTCCTTTATAGCCAAAGATATGTAGGCAACCTTTGAAGCAAGGTTCGGTCAGACTCTTTTCAAAAATGCTTCTCATGGAGTATCAAATGGGCAAAAATCCCTCATAATTGCTCATTTTATCTTTGCCCAAAGACCCTTCGTGTCTCCGAGCAAAGAGGGGCAGCTGTGAGCACGTGATTTTTGCCTCGCATGATTTACTCCTACATGATTCTTAAAATTAGGATTTTTCTTTTAATTATTTTGATTTTTAGGATTTAATTGCATAATTTTCATGTTTATTTGTATTTCTGTGTGCACTTTTAATTTAAATCATGAAAAAAATACCAAAAAAAAAATCATGCGTTGCATTTAGGATTTATTTTTACATTTTTAGGATTAATCAGTAATTATTTGCTTTATGAAAAATTTGAAAATCACAAAAAATAGCTCATTTTTTTATATTTTTGGTCTTTTATTTTTAGTTTATTGATTTTTCACTTTTAATAAAGATTTAAGTAATTTTTACAATTTATATAATTAGTTAATTAGTTTAATTATACATTTTTAGATAATTTAGGATTTTTAATTTTTAGAATTTTAAATTAGAAAAGAAGAAGAAAGAAAAAAAAGAAAAGGAAATTAGAATTAAAAAAAAAATTAAAGAAGAGTCTTCTTTTTTCAGAACTGGGCCAGCTCCAATACACCCAAAATTGGCCCAATATTTTGTCTCTATACACAATTAACACCCGTCCAAACCAGCCCCTAAAGCCGCCCAAAACCTTGACCCGTTCCTGTGACCCGCCCTGTTTCAATTCTGCGATCGCAGAATGTGACCGCAGATTTGCTCGGGCTTCTATTTTTTAAAATTTTAAAACCCGACCCCTTTTTAATAAAACACCTCAACCCCCTCATTTTACCAATCTTGCTGAGCAAATTAAGAGAGAGGAAGAGAGGGTCTTGAGAGAGAAAGTCATCTTCTCCAAAATTTGATTCCTCAAAACCCTCCGGACCGGGAAATTTCAAGCTTATCTTCATACCCTCTTTCCTTACAGGTAAAATCCCTAACTCCTCCCATTTAATTTCTAGTTTAAACTAAGAGGGGGGGTCTCATGCATTAGTCCTTAAAATAATGGTTGAAATCTTTCATGCATGTCTATTAAAAACCTAAAATCTAGTAGGAGGAATTGGGTAGGGGTGAAGGAGTATTCAAAGAGGGATTGATAACCTAAATGAGTTTGAGTAGCAGTTGTGAACTTCAATTCTAAGTTATGTGTATTAATTTGTGCTCTATGTTGGTGTTGCTAGACTGCTTGTGAGTTGAGAATAGAAGTTAAAAAAGGAATTCGGCTCCAGGTATGTAGGGCTAACCTTGATCTTTGTAAAATCGCCTCGTTTGATGTATGTATGCTTGGTAGGTGATATGTACGTAAATTACTTATGAATTTCTTGTGATTTGTACATTGTGATTGTGTTATGTAGTTGTAATTGAGGAATAAATGACTAAAGGAAATTGTGACTAGTGCAACTGGAATAACTGTGGCAACCATATCTATGGCTTGTTGTGGGCAATTACCAGTCTGACGTTAAACATATATGGATTGTTGAATATGATGGAAATAGTATTGATGGTTATGGAAACAATTATAATATTGTTGTTGTTAATTCTTGAGAAGTCTTGTTGTTGACCTTTGTGAATTGTTTGTTGTTGTTGTGTTGTTTGTGGATTGAAACTGTACGGTGGGATCGGGTTGCGCGCTGCAACACGAAGTAATAAGGTGTGGGTTGTGGTGATAAGGGTGAATGAGGTTATAAGGGTAAAAAGTGATCGAAATCACTATTGAAACAAAATAAGAGAAAATTGTGAAACTATTGAAGTGAAATTGTGGAAGGGGAAAACATGAGTGTTTGTAAACTTGTTTGGCTTGATTGTCCCTTCATATGTGTTTGGTTGCTGCATCCATTACTATTTCCTACTTATGTGTGGTTTGAGTTTACTTGGAACAAGTTTGTTCATACATACCAATACAATTCAAATGTACTGACGTCCCTTTTGCCGGGGCGTTACATTCGTGTTATGATTGTAGGTGGACCTATAGCAGGCACTCCAGTCCACCGACCATAGCTCCTCATTACTTCCTGCCAGTTGAATTGGTGAGCCCCTTTCCTTTTGGGGCCCTACGTGGCTCATGCCGCTTCTGTTCTTGTCTTTTGGGATCCTGTTTTGGTATTTATAAAAGGTATAGCCAGAGCCTTATTGTCGGCAAATATTATATTATTCCTCTTTCATCTTTAGAAGCTCCGTAGACAGGCAATGTGGGTTAAGAACTTATGTAAATATGTATTTTGTAAGTTGGGCGATGTAAGTTGTAAACCACGCTAAAGATTATATATGTTGTGTATGCTTCTGTAACAAGGTGTTCCAATTATAATTAGCTGTTTCAGCTGGTTAATAAGTAATGAAAAATGTGGGGTAACACGTGGGATAGGAAAGGCACCCAGGTCCGCTTGACGGGGATTACTCGGTCAAGCACCGGTCATGTCCCTCGAATTTGGGGCGTGACAATATCATCACAAAAGGCTCGAGCAGATCGGTGTCAAAATCATTTCTTATCATTTTCATCTAAGAAACGGGGGGACTACGGTAAAAATTAGAGGGCTTAATATTATGATCATGAGGGTGCCTCGTAGAGACCATCCCCGGAAGGCTCGAAATTTAGCTCGGAGTTTGCTCTTAAGGGTTCGTAATGATTGACCTCGAGGCAATGTAAAGCAACAGCTATGACAGAGAAAGGAGAAGTTCCCTAGGTACTTGATTGAGGCTGACAGTATAGTATGTGCCCGTACCATGCCATTAAATGATTGCATCCTCCATGTGTCTTTGTAATAAATGCACTTTGTACTATGTTAGGGTTCCCCCTGATATATAAAAGGGATCCTGGTCATTTTGTAAAAAAGTTACAAGACAACACAATATACTACATTTAATACAAGAACATTCTCTGCTCTCTAACTCAAACATACTCTCTATTTGATTCTATTGCTTACACTTATTTTCTTATTCATATTTATCGCATTTCATTAATTGTTCTTCATTGATTGCTCATTATTGATCATAAATAGCTGCCATCAAATTTATCATAACTGTTAATCCTTCATCGATTGCCCTTAGACGGACATCTGACTCGCCTCGAGGCCCCCTTTCCTTGCCATTCGATTTCATTATTAGACTATCTACAAGCTCTTATCTTATCTTGTAATATTTCACTTAGCATATATTGCCTAACAACTAGCATAAAAATATATTACGTATTTTTAGAATCACAAAATCAAATCTAATTGTTATTATCGTTTTCAAGGTAAACAAGTTTAACATATTCATTTGCTTCATATGATTCTTGAGAAAATATTATTCAAGTATGAATCTTTCCTTGTCTTTGTTAAGATATGATCCTTAAAACTAATCCATAATCCATTTATAAATCTCAATTTCAAGATTTTGTTGTATGTAAGGTTCGGCTTTCTTCTTTGGAAACGTATACTTGCGAAATACGGTAAAATTGATCCATATGTATCTAATTGTGAGTTTTTCCTTATTTCCGGATGAGTTGGGATCTTTCAAACTCATTTATAATCTATATTAGAAGCTCAATTTCATGTCTTGGTTGTGATTGAATGGCCTATGCTTTGTTGTAAGCTCAATACCCACTTCACTGGAAATTCCATGTACTTGAGCTCTTAAGGTTCACAATTGAGTGGGTATTGGCCATTGCTTAAGGTGTGCAGCCCATTGTGGAGTGTAATGGAGCCTTTGATGTCCGCAATTTTCTCTGACCAGGAGTGATTTTGAGGTTCGAAAAGGTCTGTTTATGCACCTTGATCAGCCCGCAAGACCAAGATAGTTTTGTTAAGTGACAATTACTTATATATGTGTGCATGGATAGTATGGATGTATAAGTGTTTAGACACATGTAGATGGTGAATGTAGCCTATTCCGTATGTAGGTTTAGCACTCTATGGTTATACTGAGATAGATATTTTAACTTTTAGATGTATATAAATATAGATGGTAACCAATCAGACGGTAGTGTTCAGATGCATAACATTCAGATGCATAGTGTTCAGGCGTACGAGTGTTCAGGCACATAGGATTCAGATGCATTGAGACCGTTCAAATGGACATACATGTTTGGGCATGCATATACCATTAAGTGAGATAGATTTCGGACACTTATATTGATTATGATAGTAAATATATAGATATGAGAGATACTATATAAATAGATCTGGTATTACTAGTATGATAACATATTCAAAACTAAGCAATGCACTTTAGTTATATTTCGAGTTTCTTTATGTTACTCTTTATTTTAGTAAGGATGGCAGTTCCGGAGTATGCCATATGTTTCATATGGATTCTTAGCCCTTCTGATATACTTCAGTTTACCTTCTTGTTTCTTGTACTGTCTTTCTAAGCTAACATACATACAATTCAGATAAGTGTTTGTATTTTAGTTACATTATTACTATCCATGATATTACTTAGTTTCCTTATGATTGTATTTCTACCTTACATAATTAGTACATCACTCGTACTGACGTCCCTTTCTCTTGGGGGACGCTGTGTTTTCATGCCCGCAGGTATAGGTTGTTCGAGAAAAGATTGACATCAGTAGGACAACAGGTAGAAAATTTAAAGGCATTCCTTTGTTCCGGGGTTGCGACTACAGGGATATGTTTAGTTTTATATTTGTGTATGGCGGGACCTTGTCCTGTTCTTGTTCAGTTAAGCAATTATTCGTAGATGGCTTGTAGACATGAATCCTGTGGTTTAGATTTAGTTTATATAGCAGTCATGTTAGGTCTTATTGGCCATCCAGATGTATGAAATCCCTGTGTATAGTATGTTTCCCTTTTAAAGCTTTATATATTATTTTAGTAATTTATATATGAGTATGAGATAGAAGGTTAGCAGTAACCGATGGTTAGAGCCAGTTGCCCATTGCGTCTCTAGGATGGGGTCGTGACAAAAGTGGTATCAGAGCAGTTCAGTCCTAAGGGTGTCTACAATCCAAATTATGAGAGTCGTTATTGCTTCTCATTCATATCGTGTGATAGAGCCATAGTATCAGAGTGTATTCAACTAATAGAATGTTTTGATTACAATGTGCGTGTGCTATGAGTAAAAGAGCTTCAGTTGCCCAGAAGGGCAAAATAGTAGCGGACGAGGGCACCAGTCAAGTGCCAGTAGCAGGTATAGAGTAGAGCGAAGCACATGGCAAGGTTCGAGTTGAGACTTTACAAAACCCTCCCCCTCTAGAGGAACTAAGACGGGCTGGAACTATTACACCTTCCATTCCTCCATTAGATACTCAGGGGCAAGATGTACGAGGCGCCATCATACTCTTGACTGAACTAGTAGCAGCTCAAGCTCATTGGAAAAAAACCGATGTTTATATTAGGGGAGTTGCTAGTACGAGAGTTCGGGATTTCCTAGAATTGGACCATCCGACTTATACAGGATCTAGAATAGATGAAGAACCACAAGACTTCATAGACAGGGTAAATAAAACATTACGATGTTCTGCAAGCTACAGAAGCTGAGTCGGTAGATTTAGCCTCATATCGTCTACAAGACCTTGAAGTAGGTTGGTATCGTACTTAGGAATTATCCAGAGGAACACATGCACCTCCAGCATCTTGGCAGGAATTCTCAAAGGCCTTTATTAAATATTGCATGCCAGTAGAGACTAAATGAACCAGAGTTGATAGTTTCTTGAATTTATGTCAGGGCAGTATGAGTGCCAAAGAGTACAGCCTTCAAGTTAATTCCTTAGCAAGGTACGCCCCAGAAATCATAGCAAATATGGAGGATAGGGTACACAAATATGTTGTAGGCCTAGGACCACACTTGATAAACGAATGCATGACTGCTGAGTTACAACCAGGAATGGACATAGCCCGTATACAGGCCTATGCTAAGAACCTACAAGTACGAAAGGAGCAACAACAAGCTAAGCAAGAATCAAATAGGAGTCAGTGTAAAAGGACTAGGTTTTCAGGGTCCTTTGGCGAGCCTTCAAATAGTAATAGACAACCTTAGTTCAGACAACAAATGACCAATAAGTCACCTCAATTTATAGGGCCGAGATCTATACGTTCTGAGGCTAGTCAGAGTTCCATAGCTTCTGCATCACAACAGAGAAGTGTCTTTCGTTAGTTAGAACAAACCTTCCCATGATACAGGAATTGTCATAGATTTCATGAAGGGCCATATCGTTTGGGCATTGAAGGATGTTATATTTGCAGAGATCCAGACCACAAAATGCAAGATTGTACGCATAATGCTAGAGAGAGTGTGGCATAGCCAACAAAGTTTCTAGCCAGATCCCCAGTGACAACACACCCTTCTGGACAAGGTTCTCAGGTTTCAACCAGACGAGGTAAAGGTAGACCAGCAACATCCAGATTAGGTGCATAATCTTGCTGGCAGTCTTCACATTATTTTAGTTGTTGAACATTCAAGGACGAATGTTCCTAAGGAAGGAAGAATATTACACCACGATTTTTTTCTTTGCGGCTTTATTTATTCTACGCAAGACATGAAAAGTATGATTTAAAAGGATTTAATATGTTTAGAAATTTATTTTACTTGCCATATATATTTTACTTTAATTATATGTTATGTATATAAGCAAAACATGTCGGATTAGAAGAGTTGTCGCAATTTCGGTTAAGATACGGCATGTAACTAGATCACTGTGGCCAGATTTTCTCCTAGCGTATGGAGCCTTTTGGGGATAAATTATATATGAAATCGAAGGACTATGTATGTAGTTTCTATTGCTTCAGATCATACATCAATACAACATTGTAGTGAAAAGTTATGAGCATCCAAAGTAGGGCTGCCACAACATCACTAGAGTATTACGGCAAAAGTAGGCAGGTTACTAGGCCAACTTGCGGGCCAAGTTTCTCCCAATCCATAAGGAATTTGAAGAAGATTCAAACATAAAAATTGGAGGCTATCAAATCTAGTTTCTAGAAAAATAAGTCATTTATTGATATCATGTTAGATTAAAGAGAAAAGAGAGTTCAAAGCAGGGTCACTCAAGCAGCCAAAAAGCAACTTTGTCACCTACTAGTTTAGTGAGGCGGTGGCTTTTTATATAAGTTTGTTCTCAAGTTTTTCAGAACATATCTATCACCTATGGAGACAAACAAGTCCCCAAATATTCTCTCATGTTCTCCTTGTAAGTTATCCAAACAATTCAACAACTATGAGTAGAATAATTCACGCAAGACTTGAGAGGTGTGGGGGTGTTCATGTTGTATCTCCTGCTTGAGTTTTAAGGAGCTTTTCTTATTGAAGCCAATCTTAATTTAAAGGAAATATTTATTTAAGATTTCAAGAATTAATTTTGATGAGGATTTTAAGCAAAGAAAGGCTAAGGTATGTGATGTTTAACTTCTTTCTTCATAGGCATGAGTTTTGTCAGGTTACAATTCATTTTCTTTGTATGATTCTTGAGAAAATATTATTCAAGTATGAATCTTTCCTTGTCTTTATTAAGATATGAGCCTTGGAAATTCAGCCATAGTTCATTTACAAATCTTAATTTCAAGATTTTGTTGTATGTAAGGTTCACCTTTCTTCTTTAGAGACATGTACTTACCAAATACGGTAAAGTTGATCCATGTGAATTCGATTGTGAGTTTTTCCTTGTTTCTGGCTGAGTTGTGGACTTTCAAACTCATTTATAATCTATTTTCAAAGCTAAATTTTGTGTCTTGGTCGTGTTTGAATAGCCTATGCTTTGTTGTAAGTTCAATATCCAGTTCACTGAAAATTTCACGTACTTGAGCTCTGAGGTTCGCAATTGAGTGGGTGTTGGCCATTGCTTAAGGCGTGAAAACCATTGTGGAGTGTAATGGGGCCTTTGAGGTGTCTAATTTTATCTATCCAGGAGTGAGTTTGAGGTTTGTAAAGGTCTGTTTATGTACCATGATCACCTTGCAAGTCCACAATAGTTCCTGTTAAGCAACAATTATGTATATATGTGTGCATGGATAGTGTGGATGTTTAAGTGTTTAGACACATATAGATGGTGAATGTAGCATGTTCCGTATATTGGTTTAGAACTCTATGGTTATACATGATATAGATTTTTAAACTTTTAGATGCATATAAATATAGATGGTAAATCGTTCAGACGGTAGTGTTGTGTAACGCAACGCAATATTACGTTGGTATTACGTCCCGCAGTATTACATCACGATGATGTTACGCTTCGCAATGCTAAATTACGACAATGTTGCACCATATAGTATTGTGCGTTGAATTTGTCATAAGGTAAATCAATCCAAGGAAAAGATTATTTGAACATTATAAAGATTATGCTATATCATACAAGCGATGAGTAAATTCGTGAAGGTGAGAGGGGAAGCAAGTCAAAGAAAATAAATTTTCGTCCAAGTTTGGTATTTTGGGATAAAATATGGGCCGAGCATTAATATTCGATATTTATAGACTAATACCATAAAAAGTACACATGGCCATAATAATATGATGTATAAAGTGTACTAAAAAGGAGTAGTATTTTAAGTAATTTATGACGATTTTTAATTATGTGGGTAATTGATTAATTATTGAGTTAATGAGAAATTAACCATGTAATTAAAGATTTGTGATATTTAATAGTTGGGGACAAAGCCGCCACATGGCAGCAAGTGGAGAAAGGTCTCATGGTGACTCTTTACTTTAGGCAATTAATTATAAGGACACATGCACAACACTACTAACCATTCTTTGCATACACGTAGGAGGGAAATTTATATTAGTCTTACACTTATCTTCAATTGACATAAAAAGTTCATTTGAAGGAGATTTGATAATTCAAACAAGACTTCATATTGTAATACCAATGTGGGGGTTCTTGGTTTAGCAGAAGAATTCTTAAAAAATTATATTGTGTAATCGCAACGGAATTTTGCGATTTTAAGAGAGCATGGTACAATCTTTCTCCAGAATATCATACAGATTCTTCCCTACTTCGATCGGTCGTTATGTGATTTGTCACAATTGACGTGTGTTAGAAGGATTGTCAAGAGAATCGGCTCAGGTATGTTAAGGCTATCTCTTCTTTCTTTTGGCATGATCTATACGACACATATGAAACGAGCAAATACACAATTTTCATAAATGACTCTATTCCTAGAAATGCTAGAAATGCTAGAAATGTTTATGCTCTTGATTCTCCATGTGTCATATTATTCTATCATTTGTTCATTGGTTTCAGAAAAATACCTAAGTTGAAAAGTTTACTTTATGATATTATCCAAAGGCATGATGTTCTTCTACACTCCAAGAGATTTTATTGACGTGCTTCTTATGCATTGCATTCATGTACATTGACCCATAACCAGATGGCATTATATATATACACACACACACATATACACGCACCACCACCTGATCAGCTGGTATACGTTGATGATTTGCCCATCATGGCCGAGATGATACGACGGGATGCCCTCATAGGCATGATGGTGTTATGAACACATATACTCGTGTATGGTATGACATTATATGTAAATACGTGACATTATAAAAATAAAATGATTCACATAGCTATGCAAATGTACTGAGTCTTTTCCTCTATGTTTCTCTCATGTCTATTATTTACTAATTTTCGTTCCTTACATACTCGGTACATACTAATGTCCCTTTTGTCTGGGGACACTACTTTTCATGCCCATAGGTCCCGATAGATAGGTCGAGAGCCCTCCAAGTAGGCTATCAGATCTGCACAAGATGTTGGTACACTCCATTTGCTTCGTAGTTACTTGTTTGGTTAGTATGATTTAGATGTATATTGTTTGGTATGGCAGGACTCGGTCCCGACCTTTATGAAAATTATACATTTTTAGAGTCTTGTAGATAGATTTCATGTGCATAAAAGATTGTATAGCCTTGTCGGCCTATGTTCAGCATACGAGTGATTAATTTAACATTATAGGACCGTATGACTTATGTATAAGTTGGTATCACATGTTGTATTCTACTTATCTCACGGCAGCCTTTGGGCTCATTTATCTATGATAGTATGACATGAAGAGGTACGTTATGTTGGTTCTCGGTTGAGTAAGGTACTGGGTGCCCATCGCGGCCCATCATTTTGAGTTGTGACATGTTCAGACGCATAACATTCAGATACATAGCGTTCAATGTATGAATGTTCATATGCATAACATCAGTCATATTGAGACCGTTCAGATGGATATACATGTTTGGGTGTGCATATGCCATTAAGTGAGATAGCGTTCAGACACTTATATAGATTATGATAGTACGCATATAGATATGAGAGACACCACATAAATAAATCTGGTATTACTAATATGATAACAGTTTCAAAAGTAAGCAATGCAATTTAGTTTTCTTTTGAGTTTCTTTGTGTTACTCTTCATTTCAATAAGGATGGAAGTTCCAGAGTATGCCATATGTTTCATATGCATTCTCAACCCTTCTGATATATTTCAGTTACCTTCTTGTTTTGTGTACTATATTTCTAAGCTAACATATAGACAATTCAGATAAGTGCTTGTATTTGAGTTACATTATTATTGTCCATGATATTACTTGGTTTTTTTATGATTGTATTTCTACCTTACATCCTCAGTACATCAGTCATACTGACGTCCTTTTCTCTTTGGGGGACGCTACTTTTTTATGCCCGCAGGTATAGTTTGGTCGAGAAAAGATAGACATAAGTAGGATAACATGTAGAAAATTTGAAGGCACTCCTTTATTCTGGGGTTGCGAGTACAGGGGTAAGTTTAGTTTTATATATGGGTATGGCGAGGGCTTGTCCCGTTCTTATGTTCAGTTAAGCAGTTATTCTTAGAAGGCTTGTTGACATGAATCATGTGATTTAGATATAGTTTGTATAGTAGTCATATTAGGTCTTATCGGCCATCTAGTTGTATGAAATTCCTGTGTATAGTATGTTTCCCCTTTAACGGTTTATTTATGATTTTAGCAGTTTATATATGAGTATGAGATAGCAGGTTTGTGGTAACCAATGGTTAGAGCCAGTTGCCTGTCGCGTCCCTAGGATGGGGTCATGAAAATTGCACTTATTGACCTCGAGTTACCGACATAAAACCACCTCAAAGTATTTCTTTTGTTTTTCACAATACTCCACCCCATTTCTCTTTTTTCTTCTGTTTTGGAGATTTAGTATCTTTAGATATATAACTTTGAGGTTTTTGTTTCTTTTCTCTTCTTTTTTATTCTAAACACAGTAGTCAACCTTAGCCATTTCCACTTTTATACCAGCACCCCCAACTTAGGCTTTTAGCCTCATTCTTAATCGTTGAAGGAAGGATAGGGTTCAAAAGAGGGGATTATTTCATAAGGGATTAATATTTATAATGTGGTATCCAAATAAAAGGTTAAAGTCTCAACGGGGTAACTAGAAAAATTGATGTACCAGGAAGGTCAATTTGCTCAAAATTATATAGCAGTAAAAAAGAGAGCCTAAGATCAATTCAACACCCAATTATTAACCTGAGAGTTATATTAAGAAATCAACCGGGCAAGTTCTAGACATCACAAGCATATGCATTATTTATATAAATCATCACTCACTCACAACGCATGAATTGTTTTACTCAGCATAATTTCATCCCTCAAGTGAATGCAAGGCAACTCAAAACTTCATCACATGATAATTGAGATTCTGAGTAAGCACAAAGTCAAAGGTTGAGCCTCAAATTCACAAGAATGACAAATCATTGTTTTTTTTCAATACAAATTAGCAGGGTATAATTTATTCAACAAAAATTTATTACATGCTTGAAGCTAGAACAATCAATACCAAACAAGTCAAAACATATTGTGGTACCGCCATGGTTATACTATTACACCCTTCGAAAAGAACTCGGCGAAGAAAAACCAAGGGGAATTCATTTATATCTACCAATCTACTTATTAAAGTAAAGAGTTTATCTACAAGTATCTCACAAAAATTTAACTACCCCACCCCAACCAAAAAGCATGCATTATCCCCAATGCATAGATAATGTAAAAGGAAAGTTTAGGGGCTTCCTGAGGCGCACTAGGCTCTAGGAGGGGCTGAAACATCTGGGACACCTGCGAGGTTAGATGCTGGCACTATGGAAGAAACAAGTGGAACCTCGGATTGTGTGGTGGTATCTGAGTCTAGAATGGGAAGCTCCACCTGTTGTGGAGCTGGGTCTAGGACCTGTGAGCTGCTAGCTTCCCCCAGTGATGGTTGTATGGTCGATGGATTGGCCATGGCGACCACGTTTGCAATAGAGTATGCAATTGCTATCTGCATATCTATTTCCTCTTCATTTTGTGTGTCTATAGTGACAACTTGTTTACATCTGTTGTCCCACTGATCCTCAGTCTCTTAAACAAATACCTCCTCATCAGTTTTCTCCTCCTCACTACCTCCCTCATTAGTCTCCCCTCAAACTCGCTGGATCCCTCCTCTAAGATCCCTCATCTAGAGGAGTGTCAATGTGTACAATGGAATCTGAAGCCTTTGAAGTCTCAGTACCTTGGGCTTTCGGAGCTGTCATAAGGCTTGTGAAATCAAGGTTCAAGCTCAAAATGTGGGAAGTGTCAGTGCCTGCTCACCTTTCTACTGGAGAAAGGAGTCAAGTCAAACTAAAAATTCTGCATCTTGTGCAGCTCTAATTTTAGCTCAGTGACATCCTTTCGGAGTTGAGGCATATCTCCAATTTGCCTCTCTCGACCCTCTCAAGTCGCACTTTAAAGTGCTTGAGTCAATCTTCACAGGATTAATGATGTTGTTGAAGAACGTTCACTGAGGCTTGGATAGGGTTCACTGAGGCTTGGATAGGGTCCAATGCTTGCTTGATGATGGTTGGGAGTTCCTTTGTCAGTCAGTCTACCTTGGCATTAGCATGTTGGGATAGTAGACCCATCTTTGATAGAGTTGGTAAAGCAGCAGCTAGCTATGTAGTGGTTTGCTTAGGTTTAGGTGTAGAGGCAGTTGGTGTGGAGGGAGTGTCAGGTAGTGAGGTGGCAGCAGGTGTTGCTGAGTCCGGAGGAGGAGTGAGTAAAGGCTCTATTGGATCGTCGACCACTATATCTGCAACATTATTTATCCGGGTGATATCGATATCCTGAAGAGCTTTTGCTATTAGGCACAGAAAAGGGAGAAAAGTTATTGTATGGTTCGCCCAGATCCCAATCTCACGGTATATAATATGTCCTACATTAACCTTGATGTCACGACCCAAACTAATGGGCCGCGACGGACAACCGGTACCTTACTCGATCGAGTACCAACATAATATATCTTTCTTATTACATCATCATATACGCATGACATACGGGCCTAATAGGCTAACATAATCATTTATAAACTCAAAATACAGGCCGACAAGGCCGTACAATCTTTCACGTATATGCTATATGTCTACAAACCTCTACGAGTACATAAATGTCATAAAGGTCGGGATAGAGTCCCACCGTACCAAACAATACACATCTAAATTATACTAAGCGCACCAACATCTTCTGCTGAGCTGATAGCCTACTTGGAGGGCTCTCGACCTGTCTATCGGGACCTGCGGACATGAAACACAGCGTCCCCAGGCAAAAGAGACGTTAGTAAGAATAATATACTGAGTATGTAAGGCATATAAATAAGTACATAACCGACATGGAAGAAATATATAGTAATTGACTCAACCTGTATGTCTGGATAACTCTGTAAATTATAAATTACTTTAAGTGTCATGCATATGCGTATGAATGTCATGTCATGCATAGGTACATATTTTATAGCATCATCAGCCTCTCAGGGCATCCCATTATATCATATCGACCACTGTGGGCAAAATCATCATCGTATACCAGGTGATCAGGTGGTGGTGCATATATAACCCTATAACCTTTCCCATATCCCATATACATACATATATATGCGTATATTAACACTGTTTGAATACATACATACATATATATATGTATGTATATATAAAGCCATTTGAGTACAAACATATATATGCGTACATAGCGCCGTTTGAATAATTTTTCTGCCACTGTGGGCAACATCATCATCATATACCAGTTGATCAGGTGGTGGTGCGTATATAACACCGTAACCTTTTCCTATATCCCATATACTATATTTACATATATATGCGTATATAACGCCGTCTGAGTCATGGGTCAATGTATATGTATAAATGCATGAAATGCATATGAAATACGACAACAAAATCTCTCGGTACGTCATAAGACCATTATATCTGATTAATATCATAAAATTATTTTATGTATTTTCTGAGACCCGTAAACCGGCGATAGAATAATAATACATATGGGGATTCAAGAACATAGGCAATTGTAATACTTTTATGAATAGAGTCATATATGGAATTTGTGTTTGTACGTTTCGTTCGCATTATATGGATCATGCCAAAAGAAAGAAGGCTAACCTTAACATACTTATTCCCAAAATTATTCTAATGAAATGAAGCTTCTGCTTCAGCGAAATATATTGAACGAGATTTGCTTGAATCCTTTGAAATTTTTTTGAAATGAAATTGTTCTGCTTTTCACCACTTGGTGTAGCTAGCTTCTAATGTGTAAAAGAAATGTTTCTTGCTTAGATTTTGGAGCGTTGTCTCCTTTTTGACCAACATGGAAGGACTTAAGATTTGATTGTTTTTGAATTAGGAAAGAGCTCAAAATGATCTTTTGCTTTCTCACGTTTTTTTGGTAGCCAAGACAGAATGAATGTCTTTTTTATTTTTACCAATTCTATTTTTGATAAGACTCTGTAAATTAGTCCCTTAAGCCTTTCTGTGACACATGTAAAGGTTAATAGTTAGTCACCTTAAAATAAAAGGGGGAGGGGCTGCCACGTTTCTTGGGGGTGTGCTTTTATAAATTATTTATCCATTTATTAGTTAGATGGGTAATATTTCGTTACTTGGTAGTTAATCAATTACCCGCATAATTTAAAAATTATCATAAATTACTTAAAATTTTATTTATTTTTAAAATACTTATATATTATTCTACCATGGTCATATGGTATCTTGAATTATACTAATTTATAATTATCGGGTATTAACGCTCGACCCGTATTTTATTCCAAATTGGCCACTTCCAACGAAACTTGTTTTCGTTAATCCGTGTATCCTTTATCCTTAATAATACTTGATGCCCGTCATGATGCATGCGATGAGGATTGCCTTCTCGATGCTTATATCTGTTTCATATCTTGAGGGAATTATATAGGAACAGACAACACTCAGCCAGTACCTATTTCCCTTGGTAAGATCTCTCTTGTGGATCTTTTGTTTAGGTGCAATCCAGGGCGAAGTTCCCTGGGCTATGATAGAAGCTACCCAAGCACGCTCGAATTCCTTGTTTTTAATCTTTTCATCATATTCTGCTGTGCCTGGCTCCCAATCCTTGAAGTATACATCGTTGATTGATCCTGCATCATAGAGGATTTCAACTACACGGACTGAAACACTATCCATGAACCTACAATTTCTCTTTTGTTCTGCGTTCCTGGATGCAGCATAGAATTCCTGTGTGAGAGTCTTATTGTACTCTCCTGGGACCTGACTGAATGACTCTCACCCTTTCCTTTTGATGTTTTCTAGTACATGAGGGTAATGCTATTTTAACTCATTCAAGCTGAGCTGCTTTTATTCTAGGATTTTTCTCTTTTCTAAGCCCTCCCTGTATAGGTTCCGAGAGCCAGAAACCCTAAAAATGAGATATTCCATATTTTTCCGGCGAGATCTAGCATGGAGATCAACAGGTGTTCCTCTTTAGACTGGGAGGAATGCTCAGATATCCTTTTGTCTGTGTCAAGTCTGGAGCATTTAGATTGCTGTGTTTATTGGCTCAGAGAAGTAGCTCGTTTGTTTCCTTGAGCGGGAGGTGATCGCAATGAGAGAGACATCTTTGGTTCCATTCCTGTCAATGAAACAGTGGGTGAGTGGTTGATACGGCATGGGAAACATATTGAGAGAGATTGAAAGATGCAAGAGCTTTTGCGATGAGTTCTATGATCGCATAACGGATATACAAACCGCAAACCCATCGCACAATAAAAATCACTCATAAGCCAAAACAAGTATGCAATCGCAAAAAAGGATCGCAAATCAGGCTATGCGACCGCAGAGTGGTCACATTTCTGCTCACCAGATGGGGCAATTTTTCTGCCTCAGCTCGCGATAATTTTGTAGTTTGAGAAATGAATTTGTGATCGCAGAATTCCTTCTCAACAGGCCACTTAAGGCACCAATATGTGATGATTCTATGGACTGCAACCCTATTGTGTGGACCTTAAAGATCGTCTCCCTCATTCAAAAGATCGACCTGTACGTATAGATTCTTTACCTAATCTCAGAACCAGCACACACATGCCATGGAAAAATTACCCAACCCCCTAATCTGTACTCCTAGCATGAATATTAGGTCGCTCAACCTAATCTATCCCCAACATTAGTGTGCCCCCAAATAAAAAAAATTCGAGTCATTTGGGCACACGTCGATCCCTACAGTAAAGCATTGAGAAGGAGGGGAAATAATGAGTGCAAACATATGACCTTATTCAATCGTAATTAAGAAAGAGAGGGAGGAAAAATACATACCAGATTCTGAGCAATTGAAGAAATTGTTATGATATGTGAAGCAGGTGAGTGCTTCTGCAAATCTAATCCCCCCCCCCCCTAATGATTTTGTGCATTTAATCAAATATATGTTCTTGTTCTTCTCCCTTTTTCTTATGTTTTTTTATTTTCTTGTTTATGCTATGCAGTGATTGTGTGAGAGTGATAGTAAGAGTGAGAGTGAAGGTGAGGTGTGTGATTGAAATGCGAAAGGATTAGGGTTTAATACCTGTGAGTTTTGCGGCAGACAAGTGGACCGCTAACACATTATGCGATCGCATATGTATTATGCGATGAGTTAATGGATGGGTGGCTCAACTTCACTTCGCGATGAATTCTACGTTGCATAACTGTTATGCAGGCCGTAGAATTAGAAATCCCACCAAGTTTTTGAAGACCATGTTTGCATTTATTTCTGACTGTGTATGCAACCACTATGCGGTCCGCATAGCCATTATGCAACCGCATAGTTGCCGCAGACCATGGATCCTCCTTTTTTTCATTCTCCTCAATCCAAGCACCATTTTTCATTGAATTTTGAGCTACAAGAATTCAAACACGCACGTCAAATCGCTCAACACTAACAAGTAAACATACATAAATTAAAAATCTAACAAAAGTTTGTTACCACACATGGGTTGCCTCCCAAGAAGCTCTTGATTTAACATCGTGGCATGATGACGTTGATCCCGTTTTGGGCTATTCTATGGTGGGGGTTGTAGTAGGACTATCCTTGAGAGAAAATTGTTCTACCAAATGCATTTCTCCTGTGTACCGAAGTAGTGCTTGACCCACTAGTCATTTACTTTGAAAATTCGAGTTCCATCCTCCGACTCTAGTACCATAGGGGGACACATTCACAACTTTGAATGGACCAGACCATTTGGATTTGAGTTTTCCTCGAAATAACTTGAGTCTTGAGTTGAAGAGTAAAACCAAGTCTCTGGATTTGAATTACCGCTTCAAAATCTTCTTGTCGTGAACAAATTTCATTCTCTCCTTATATGCAGCTACACTCTCATAGGCATGGAGACGGAATTCTTCTATCTCATTGAGTTGTGTCATTCTTAGGTTAGCAGCTTCAGCCAAATCAAGATTCAAATTTTTCAATGCCCATAATTGCTTTATGTTCAAGCTCCACTAACAAGTGACATGCCTTACCAAAAACCAACCGGTACAGTGACGTGCCAATGGAAGTCTTAAATGTTATGCGATATGCATACAACGCATCATTTAGCTTCCTTGACCAGTTAGTCCTGTTTGCATTAACTATTTTTGCTTGGATATTTTTGATCTCTTTGTTGGAAACTTCAACTAAGGATGATAAGGTGTGGCCACCGTATGTTTGACTCCACACTTTTCAAGCATCCCGGTGAAGGCCTTGTTACAAAAGTGAGAACCATCAGCGCTAAGGGTTCCCTAGAGGTACCAAACTGTGTGAATATGTTATTTTTCAAGAAAGTGATTACACTCCTTGCCTCATTGTTGGGAAAGGCAATTGACTTGACCCATTTGGAGGCATAATCCATATCCACCAAGATATATGTCATGCCATAAGAGATCACGAAGGGACCCATGAAGTCTGTCCCCCACACATCAAAGATCTCGACCTCCATTATAAAGTTCATAGGCATCTCATGTCCCTTATAAATTGGCCCTTGTCATTGACATTGATCACATGCCTTGACTAATTAATTTGCGTCTTAGTAGATCGATGGCCAATAGTAACCACATTCAAGCTTTTTTTTCTGCAGTAAGATTTCCTCCATGATGGCCTCTAACCAAGGAGTCATGGCATGCCTTAAGAATTGGTACTACCTCATCTTCTGGAGAACACAATTGAATGATGTTGTTGGCACAAATACGGAACAAAAAGGGTTCCTCCGAATAGTATTGCCTACATTCCTGCAAGAACTTTTCTTTTGATAAGCTTCCAATCCGTCAGGAACAAGGTCACTAACCAAAAGGTTAGCAATATCATCATACCAAGGAGTGAGTGTACTAGAAAATGCCAATAAGTGCTCGTCTAGAGAGGCATCATTAATTTCAAGGTCTTCTTTTGGTCTCCCTGCCTCTTCAAGCCTAGATAGGCGATCCACAACTTGATTTTCTATCCATTTCCGATCCTTGACTTCAAAGTCAAAATCTTGCAATAAAAGAACCCACCTAATCACTCTTGGTTTAGCATCCTTCTTCGCCACAAGATAGTGAAGAGCAGCATGATCAGTGTAAACCATCACTTTGGACCCTAATAAATAGGCGTAAAATTTTTCAAAAGCATAGACAATGGCAAAAAGCTCTTGCTTAGTCATCGTGTAATTCATTTGTGCTCCATTGAGTTTATTACTTGCATAGTAAATAGGATGAAGGATTTTGTTATGATGTTGACCAAGTACTGCCCCGATAGCTACACCACCGGTGTCACACATAAGTTGAAATGGAAGGGACCAACTAGGTTTGACAATAATAGGTGTCGTGGTGAGATTTTCTTTCAATTCCTCAAAATCTTTGAGAAAATTCTCGTCAAACACAATCTTTGAATCTTTTTCAAGGAGCTTCCACGTGGGATTTGCAATTTTAGAGAAGTCCTTGATAAAACGCCTATAGAAACCGGCATGCCCCAAAAAACATCGGACACCTTTTACTGAAGTGGGTGGAGGAAGATTGGAAATGATTTAGATCTTTTCCCGATAAGCCTCTATGCCTTGTTTGGAAATTTTGTGGCCCAAAATAATGCCCTCATCCACTATGAAGTGGCTCTTTTCCCAGTATAGCATAAGGTTGATTTCTTCACATCTTTTGAGCACTTGTCTCAGGTTGTCAAGGCAATGCTTAAAGGAGTCATCCACTACAGAAAAGTCATCCATAAACACCTTTAAAAAATCTTCCACCATGTCTGAGAAGAATGACACCATGCACCGTTGAAAGTAGTTGGGCATTACATAGCACAAATTGCATACGGCTAAAGGCAAAAGTCTCATACAGGCATGTGAATGTTGTTTTCTCTTGATCTTCCAAAGCGATGTTGATTTGGTTATATCTAGAATACCCGTCCAAGAATCAATAGAATGACCTTCCCTCTAGCCAATCAAGCATTTGATCAATAAAAGGCATAGGGAAATGGTTCTTGCAAGTAGCACTGTTTAGCTTCCAGTAGTCCATGCAAACTCTCCACCCGATCACTGTTGTCATTGGGTGATCTCATTTTTTGTCATTTTGAATCACGGTCATGCCTCCTTACTTTGGCACACATTGCACTGGACTCACTTAACAACTATCGGCAATGGGGTAGACTACCCCGACATCTAACCATTGATGATTTATTTCTTTACCACCTCTTGCATAGAAGGATTTAACCTTCTTTTGTGCTCCACACTTGGTTTGCTCTCTTGCTCCAATTGTAGCTTGTGCTCACAAATTCCAGCAGAAATCCCTCGGATGTCTGCTATTGTCCACCTGATGGCTTGCATGTGCTCCCTCAGGACATTTAGCAAGTGTTCTATCTGCACATCATTCAACAAAGAAGAGATGATTATCGGTAGAGTTTATTAGAGCCAAGAAATTTATACCTTAAGTGCAGTGGAAGTGGCTTGAGCTCAAGTTGTGGCGGCTGAATAACTGAAGGCTTGGCGGGAGGAGTAACTCTATTCTCTAAGTCAAGAGAAAGTTTCTTTGGTGCATAAGTGTAGGAACCAAGTCCTTCTAATGGATTCACCGATTCTATGTACTCCTCCATGTCATCACCATCAAAATTCACCAAAATAGCCGCCAATGCCTCACCGAGGCATTCTTCTTCCATCTTCATATCGATTGTATATTCTACCTCATTAGCAATATCAATGACTGTGATGCTTAAATTGTTCATGAGGAAACTTCATACCCCTACTCGCTTGAAAGGTAACCTCTTTGTCATTAACTCGAAACTTGATCTCATTTCGTTCTGAATCCATAAGTACTCTTTTTGTAGCAAGGAATGGTCTCCCCAATATGATAGGGATTTCTTCGTCACCAGCACAATCAAGGATCACAAAGTCATCGGGGAGGAGAAACTTTCCCACTTCCACAAGAACATCATCAATAATCCCCACTGGTCACTTTATTTAACGATCCGCCATTTACAACCTCATACTTGTAGGCCTCGGCATACCTAACCCTGCTTGCTTGTAAATAGAAAGAGGCATTAAGTTAATGCTATCCCCATTATCACAAAGAGCTCTTGCAAAATTGCGCAAGTCAATAGTGTATGGAATGGTAAAAGCTCCTAGGTCTTCTTTATTTTGAACAGAGGTTGTTGCAATGATGGAACTAACCCAGTGAGTCACATTCACCACTTCATTCTTGGTGATCAAGTCTTTCAAATACTTAGCAAAACTCGGCATCTCTTGAAATGCTTCCGCAAATGGAATATTCATCGACAATTGCTTGAGAATGTCGTAGAACTTCTTGAGTTTTCTATCATCAACCTTCCTAGCAAGTCTTTGAGGAAAAGGAGGAGGAGGTCTCGAAATTGGTGCTAGAGTTTTTGGTGTCACTTTCACCTTTTCATTAACCTCTTCCCGGTTCACTTCTTGAATTTTCAGCTCCTCTGGGAGTTTTTCAGCTTCAACAACAATTGGCACCTCAACTTGTGGTTTAGAATCTTCCACTTTTACCACTTGTTCATTCTCTCCTTGAAGTATTTTCCCACTCTGAGTTGTGATTTCCATACAATGAGAAGTTGCACCGCTCTCACTACTTTTTGTGTATGCAATTGTGTCACTTCGGAGTGTGCCCTTTTGCTTCCGATTTTGCTCTCTTGAAAGATCTCTCATTTGCATCTCCAACTTTTGTATAGATGCGTTATGAGACCCACAAGCTCAGTCATATTCTTTATTGAAGTATCGGATCTTTCTTGATTTTGCAACACTCGTTCAAGCATGTTTTCCAACTTGGAATTACTTGAAGAAATTTCCTTCCAATGCGGAGAGTTGGAATATTGCCCCTTTGGTGGAACATAGGGGTTTGAACTCCGATTTGAAAAGTTGTTGTTGTTACTCCAATTCCCTTGATTTGAACCACCTTAGTCATTTCGCCACTGTTGGGTGCCTTGACATTGCGTGTTAGGCCTCCATTGGTTTTGTTGTATTGAACCTTGGTAGTGTTGCCTTTGATAACCTCCTTGAGAGTTGTTGACATAATTTTCTTCCTCATAATCCTCCTTTGACAAGGGTTGCACATCTTCCACAACATTCACCTTTTTTGTTTGGCTTTCAGTGAACATCTTGGTCAACATTGATGTTGGTAGTAAGCCCGGTAATTACTTGATATCTTTCTCTTGGTTCTCCTTAATCATGTTGGTCAAGGAGAGAGTACCATATGCAATTCTACCAGTAGTGTCTTCCGAGTGCCAAGCTTGGTTTTTTTTTCGGCAATCTACTAGGCAAGCGCCTAGGGCTAGTTTTTTATTAATAAAAGAAAAAAACATACAACAATTAGGAAAAGTATAAATAAGGGGGACAATAGTAGCATCATTGTTACCCATATGCCTTGGATATATAATCACTCCTCTGCACCTCACATTGCGTTAATAGCAGCCTCATGTAGAGGATTCATGGAGTAGCTGCCTATAAAAGTCTCACGAGGGCATATAATCTCATAGCCGTGTGGATATTTTCCAAAGGCATATGACCAAGGTAACACTAACCGGGCTAAACGTTACCTTACTAATCCTATTGAGGCATAAAAAGCCTCAAATACCCTCCCTACGAATCATTGCGGAGGCAGAAATTGATGATGATGAATGGGTTAAAACCCGACTAGCACAATTGAGTTTGATTGACGAGAAGAGACTAGCAGCAGTATGTCATGGGCAATTATATCAACAGAGAATGGCCAGAGCTTATAACAAGAAAGTGCGTCCACGAAAATTTGAAGTCGGACAATTGGTATTGAGGCGTATCTTACCTCATTGGGCAGAAG
>MU756105.1:5876-60344 GCA_026770625.1 Nicotiana glauca | reverse complement strand
CCAAAACCAGAAATTAAATCATAAAACAAAACCCAGAAAGTTAATGCAATGTACCTGTGATTAAATCGTAATATGAGAACGACGACGACTAGCAGTTGAAAATTCGAAAGAACGACGAAAATCGTTTGATTTCTGAGAAGAGCAAAGCGAAAATGCGAATAACGGGAGAGAGAAACAGTAGAGCACTAGCGTATACTTGGAGAGAAAGTAGACTTTCAATTAAAAAGGGTAAAATAGTCTTTTCAAATGACTTTTAACAAAAAAGTGGGTATCGGTGCAAACAGAAAGACAAAGCGGCTACAGATTACCGTGCAATTTATAGCAAAAGCAATTAGTTTTTGCCAACCGGTCGATTTTGTATTTTGACCCCTTTCTTTTAACTATAGCATTGGAATAAGAGAGTTTTCTCAATCTAACGTTAAATATTTATTATTTTCAATGAAAATGGATTTTGTTGGACCTGATATATTAATTATGTTATATTTATACGATAAGTTTAATGCTTTAGCTAATAAAGTTCCATGACCATTGGGCGTGAATTTTTATTTTCAGCATTTAATCTAAAAATATTACTTCTATATAAAAAATTCCTTTACTAAAATCAACTAACTGTTTTCTTTCTCCCAAGAAATTAGTCTCTATTTACTTTATTAAATTGTTAACTAACGATTGTAGGCTAAATAGTTTATTTTGGTGATTATTATCGTTTTGCTACAAAGAAGAAAAAATTATACTGTAATGATGTTAGTCAATCGGCTTAGCGCGTGGAATCACCCGGGAAAACAAAATTAGGAAACAAAATGACATATGTTAGTCGATTACCTGGAAAACCCAAATTAGGAAACAAATGACGTATAACTTTAGTCCCAAGAACCTCAAGTTTAACGGCTCCTCCGCGTGTTAACAAAAAAAACGTTAAGCATATAATTAATGCTTCATCTCTATTTGTTAAGCATATGTTTAGGGTTTTGATTTGCTTAACACTTCATCTCTATTTGTTAAGCATATGTTTAGGGTTTTGATTCACAAATTATATTTCCATTGCCTTTTCCTATTTTTGTTGCTTTTCCCTACACTCCAGGCAGTAGCACTATGCCAATGCCAATGGCTATGAGAAGGCAGATATGCCCATTACCCATTCCCTTTTGAATAGTAGAAAAAGAAAATCGAAGAGGATCGTGAAAATTCAAGATTCAAGATCGACGTCAGTAAAACAAGACGATATTGCATTGTGCTCTAACAATAAACAATCAAAACTAAGTCGTAGTACTAAAGTTGATGATTCAGACAAGTTTCCCGATAATGATTTGGGTCGGGCACTAGCACTACCAGTTAAGGCGGTTGTTCGAGCTACAGGCAGAAACGGGGTTTTGCAGCAATGTGACGAGAAAGCCAGGATTGAACAAGAGGCAAAGTTAAAATTGCAAGATCAAACGGTTGCAAAAAAGGATTGAAGCGGCAAAGAAGTTAAAGTTGCAGAAACGTAGAAAAGCTAAAAGGAATGCTATAGAAAAGATGGCAAAGACAGTTGAATTTAACGAGGATATGCAAGTATTGAGTGATTTTGAAAAACTGATTAGTGTCCGAGGGAATGATGTGCATCATGTATCCTCTGGAAAGTTTTGGCTGAATGGATCTTCTGTATCAGGTTTCTTTCCAATTGCTACTGTTTAGAAAAGTTGTGTTTGTCATCAGATGCTATTATAAAGACTTTGCTTTAGTAAGAGATTGAAGTTTGTATCTTAGCCCCTAGTCCTACTTGTTATGGTTTATTGGTTTTAGTATGATAATTAGCAAAAAGGCAAGATGCTCACAGAAAATCTGTTGCAATTCCTTAATAGGACATTATATGATGTGCAGATTGCTAAGAAGAAACTCGTAAAACTAGTATTTAATTAGGTAATCAGGAACTACACCTTTTTAAATGAGAATGCCAATAATTTGACTTGTCTGAAAACCTATGAAAGTGGTACGACCTGAATGTAAAATACACCATTGACAAAATAAGAAATATCCTAGAAAGGTTTATTCCTTTTTATGTGACATATTTGTGGTATTAGATTTAACACTAAACAGATAAGGCAAACCATCATGAATTGGTGGTTAGCCAAAGGGAGAAATGGTTTTTGAGCCGAGGGTCTTTCGGAAATAGCCTCTCTACCTCCACAACATAAGAGTAAGGTCTGCGTACACTTAATCCTTCCCAGACCCCAGAATGTAGAAATAAACTGAGGATGTTATTGCGAAAGGGAAAAAATGGAGTTCATTCAGTGGTACTTCAGTGTATACCTTCTGTCGTTTGCTGGGAATTTTGGTTCATGAGTAGATGCTCAACAATGGTTATATGCTCTTTTTTCACCTTTTATTATTATGGTGTTTCCCTGTTTGATTATTTTTCCCTCACAAGTTACAATGAGGTAAATGACCAGTGAGGAATATGGTCAATTTCATAAGCACCACCTACGATTAACCCTAGTTTTGGAATAAGAAATCTTTCTCAATTTCGACTTAACTTCATAAATATATTATTTTGGATACAGAAGGTTGTTCTTGGACCTCGAATAAGTTATGTTTAGACGATAAATTTTAATTCTTTAATTAGCAAATTAAGTTCCAGTTTTATTCAGTGCTAATTTATCTCCTTTTTAAGCAGTTAATATGAAAATATATATTTTCATGATTATTCAAAAAATTGGTCCAAAATAATTGTCATTTAAGAAAATTAAGTAAGAATTAATCAAATATTCTTTAACCTTTACCCTTACTCTAATAAAATGTGGAGAGGGATTAACATAGTGAAAGTAAGAATAATACTTAATAAAGTGAGATCAATCTAAACTTTGGAGGGGTCGGCCAAAAAGCTCAGGCGCTGATTATGGAGACTCTAAATTTTGGGAGAGGAGAGCTGCCCTTTAGGTACTTAGGTGTGCCCCTAAGCACCAAGAGACTTTTTAGGTATTTGTCCATATTTTCTTATCATAATTGGTTTTCCTATCTCATGAAGGAAAGGACAATATATTTACCATAATTGGGTTTTTCTTTTCCTGGAAGCAAAATATAATTCCTCCATATTTGGCTAGTCACTTTTCTTGTAGGAAAAGGTTTGGAGTTCTATAAATTGAGGATCCTTCCTTCTCATTTAGTAGCATTCACAATGTAGCCACATGGGATTTGAGAGTCGTGTTCGGGGGAGAACTTTACGGGACAAGTGTTAGTGTGTCACTTGTGTTTACCTTGTCGTGAGGCTGTTCTCTCGATATTTTGTACTCTTTTTTTATATAGTGAATTGCTCATCTCCGCCGTGGACGTAGGTCAATTGACTGAACCACGTTAAATATTTGTGTCTCTTTTGGTATATTTTCTCGTTTGTTGTTGGATTTATCGTCGTGCAAGGTTTGCTTTGCTAGCTTCCGCATGACACCTGATTTTTTCGGTCCTAACTGTCGAAGGTTCGTATGGACGTGTATTGCTGAGTTCACAAGAAAATCCTTGATTGCATGGGATTAAATATGTGCTCCTAAAGCAGCTGGTGGCGTCAATTTGCTGTATGTTAATTGCTGGAACCAAGCAGCTATAGGGAAATTAGTGTGGCATGTATGCAGAAGAAAGGAAAAGCTTTGGGTCATTTGAGTCGATACATACTATATAAAAGGGAGATTAGATTGGAATATTGACCCTAAGAATGCATCATGGGTGGTACAACAGATTTTCAAGGTGAGACACTACCTAGAAGAGGCAGGCTACACACACAGTGATATCTAACAGATTTTCAGTTCTTATATCACTTATTTCTTTTTGATATAATGTGTCACCAATGTTGGTCTCTCTTTTTTCTCTAACTTGTTACACAGCATGCAAGTTGATGATTCAGATAAGTTTTCCGATAGTGATTTGGGTCGGGCAATAATACTACCAGTTAAGGCGGTTGTTCGAGCTATGGGCAAAAATGGGGTTTTGCAGCAATATGACGAGAAAGCAGGATTGAACAAGAGGCAAAGTTAAAAATGCAAGATCAAACGGTTGCAAAAAGGATTGAAGCGGCAAAGAAGTTAAAGTTGCAGAAACGTAGAGAAGCAGAAAGGAATGCTATAGAAAAGATGGTAAAGACAGTTGAATTTAATGATGATGTGCAAGTATTGAGAGATTTTGAAAGACTGATTAGCGTCTGAGAGAATGATGTGCATTACGTACCCTCTGGAAAGTTTTGGCTTAATGGATCTTTGTATCAGTTTTCTTTCCAATTGCTACTGTTTAGAAAAATTTTGTTTGTGATCAAATGCAATTATAAATGTAGCACACTCTTGTAAAGACTTTGCTTTAGTCAAAGATTTAGGTGTATTTTAGCCACTTGTTTAGTTTTCATATGATACATTAGCACAATGATCCGTATTATTGACATCTTTACACTTTCTATTTGTATTTTATATTGTGTCTTAATTTATTCTACTTCTGTTATTTGTTAAGTTTTTTTTTTTAAAATGAAATGGATGAGTTATTTGTATTTTTTTTTTATATTTAAACCATGCACAAAAAGATAAGATGCTCATAGAAAATCTGGTGCAATTCCTTAATAGTAGAGTGAAGCATTAAAAAGTCACCAAGTCAGAAGCCAGAGAAGCATTAGGACAATATTGTATCTGTTTTTCCAATTTTAGCAGTGAAGGACACTACAGAGCAGTAATGAAAGAATTTAACAAATTTCCAATTTTAGGAGCTTTGGATAGTCGGATTCTGGTGAGTACCCTACACTCTGAGTCAATGTTTAATTGGATTTAATTGGTTTATGAGTAGATGCTCAACAAGATTTGAGAATAAAACTGTATTAGTATGCCATATCATTCAATAGGTCACAAAGACTTGTGTTATTTTCAATGAAGTTGTTATCTTCAACATATTTCAAGTTTATACATATTTTTGGGAAAATGCATAAATATCCCCTTGAACTACGGCCAAAGTTTCAACTACACACCTTATATTTGCGGGGATCCTATTACCTTTCCTGAATTTTTTTGAAATGGAATAATTATCACCGTAAAACTAGATAACCAAATTCTTGGCAAGCAATGAAATACACGCACTGCCATGTGTCTATTTCGTAATTTTTGAACTTTTTTCTTTCTTTCTTATCCTTTTACACTTTTTTCTTTTTATTTTTCTTTTTTCATTCTTTCTTCACATTCAAATTTTACAACCGTTCATAAGATCTATTCTTTGATCCAGTCCTTGTTTGATTAGAATCTGTGTATTTGGATCTATTGCTTGTTTCATGTTTCCATTTCAGAAACTCTATTTTTACCGGCGAGGGAGTTTATTTACCAATTGTAAGTTCTGGTTTTGTTTTTGTTTTTCGGGTGATTTCTATTTTTCGATGGCAAGTTAGAGAAATAAGATCTGGATTTGGGTAATGATGGTGGTACAGAGGTAAAGATTAAATGGGTGAAAACTAAAAAGGAGTTGGGGGAAGGGAAGGTGGTAGTTACGGTGTCGAGGTGGTGGTGAGAGTGAGAGGAAGAAGATTGGAGGAAAAACAAAAGAAAGAAAAAATAGTTTACCGGAGAAGGTCATAATCATTCATGGTCTTTAAAAGAAAAACGAAGAGAGTGATTTTTTTTCATTGTAACATAAAATTAGAAAAATAAATTTTTTTCCACTTTGAGAGAGTGGAACACACTCTCTATGCCTGTAAACATCTGTAGTACGAAAGATTTGAAGAAAAATAACTAGGGTTTAAGAGAAAGTGAGAGAAGAATTGGATATTATTTTTGAAAGAGAATGAAAAGATGCTTCTCGATTTTCTCTCACTTTCTCTTAAACCCTAGTTATTTTTCTTCAAATCTTTCGATCTACAGATGTTTACAATGCCACCTCAATATTTAGGGGGTTAATAATTTTACTATTAAATAGTTCAGGGGGTGATAGGATCCCCCCTCCCCCGCAAAGATAAGGTGTGTAATTGGAATTTCGGCCTTAGTTCAGTGGGTACTTAAAAGGAAAATTGGTTGTAGATCATCTAACTAACCTGGGAGAAAATTTAAAGGCTTGTGCTATCAGTTGTTTCACTGCCTAGAGACGTTAGAGTTTCACTGAAGTTAGATCAAGATGGTTTGCCAAATTTCAAATTTAAGCCCAGAAGAAACCAATTTGTTCTTAATGATGCTTACACTTGGTTGTATGATGTTTAGTATTCTAATGACTAGATTGTATGCAGTTCCTCATGCTATGCAGACTACAATTTATATGAAGTCCTCCATAAGCAAAGTTTTTTATTGTGGAAAAAATGCACATAAGAATGATATATATCAATCTACACTATGTAACTGAGGCCAAAATCTATGTCCTTCTCCGTGTAATAGCATGTTCGAGTCTTCCCTAATTCCTCCATCGTAATGGTGGAACTTTTGAAGAAAAAAAGAAAATTAACTAATATTGGGTTCAACTTTAGTAACTTGTATAGTATAGTGATATTTAATCCTCAATAGTCAAATTACGTCACAATAAAAGGGACTTTTTTCCTTGGAAACCAATTTTTTTTTTCTTTTTTCTTTTTTACTTTGTCATGCTTTCTAAAACTGATACAAAAGGTTGAAATTAATTTTTGTTAATTAACTTACATTAAATTTAACTTTGATAATTTGTAATATTTTATTTCAAAAAGTCAAATTGCATCACACAAAAAAAAACTTTTTCTTTCTAATATCACCCTCATTTTTATTATTTTACTTTGAAATTAAAATAGGAGATTTTTATCAGTTTCGACTCTAACATCACAAACTATCTCAAGTCTTTGCGATGTCTTATTAAATTACCACATTGGTAGGCTTTCCTCTTATTCTTATGTTAGTTATGATCAACTGAGTAAGTAGGACGTTTTCTAGTACGCGCCTCCCCTTAACAAAGCCAGCCTGATTAGGAGAAATTAGTGAAGGTAGAAGCTCAACTAATTTCTCATGGATCACTCTAGATATGATCTTGTTGGAGAAGTTACTCATACTGATTGGCCTCGTGTCAGAAAATGTTGCAGCATTTTTCTTCTTTGGAAGAAACACAAGGCTTGTGTGAGTGATGAACCTTGGTAATTCTGCACCATAAAATAAATCTCTCACTATGTTAAGGACATCCTCACCTATAACCTCCCAGCTAGCTTGATAAAACTCTTAGTGAATCCATCTGGACCACTGGCACTATCACCATTCAACCCAAACACAGCTGCCTTAACCTCCTCCATGGTTGGTCCTTGCCACAATTTTGCATTCTGATCATTAGACACCAACATAGGGACATGTTGAATAATGTCAAAGTTGGTAGGTATTATCTCTTCTATGAATTGAGCCTGGAAAAAATCAATTGCCTCTCTTGCCATGTCTTCTTGTGTTTCCTGCCAGTTATCATTTTCGTCCAGAATCATGGATAGTTGTTGCCTCTTCCTCTCTCCTCTCTCCTCTCACATGAGCATGAAAAAATTTAGTATTCCTATTACCATCTTTAAACCATTGCATACTAGCCTTTTGCCTTCAAAATTCTTCTTCTAGATGATAATATCTTGTAAGATCAGGTTCTACTTTGTGCAACTTAGCCCTATTTTGAACTGTTGAATTTAATTCAAACTCAATCTCATGTACCTTAATAACATCCTCCAATGATGCAATTTGTTTGAATATATCCCCAAAAGTCTCCTTGCTCCATGCTGCCAGTGCTGACTTCACCCTCTTCAATTCGCTTTGGAATATGATGAATGGATTCCCCATAGATTCAGCTTCCCAATTTTCCTTCATCAATTTCAAAAAAGACTGATTTTTTGTCCAAAAATTGAGAAATTTGAAGGGTTTCTTGATTTGGACAGTGTCTATATTACATTACAATAAGAGAGAAGCATGGTCTGAACTAAACTTGATGAAGTGCTCAACTTCTAATGCTGGGAACAAATCAAGGAACTGCTGAATTTTCAATAACCTATCAAGCCTCTTAAAGATACAATCTATATCCGGCCTCCCATTCCACCAAGTATACAAACTCCCTTTGAAGCCAAGATCATACAGGGCACATGTGTCCACACAATGTGCAAAATCTTCTACTTCACTCAAATAAACTGGAAGTCCCCCATATTTTTTCTCCTCAGATAAAAACACATTGAAATCCCCTCCAACAAGCCAAGGAGATTCCATATCTGAGGCTAAATGATACATGGAATCCCAAAGCTCAATTCTTTCTATAGCATCATATTTGGCATACACTAATGTGACATATAATTCCTTATTCAAATTCCTATGAAACAACTTCAATGTCATTTGTTGTTCCATGTCCATCACAATGTCTACATCAATTTTTTCATCAATAAAAGTCCATATCTTGCCATTACATTAGCTAGGTAGCATGGATACCCAATTTTCTTCAATACTCCTCCAGCTTGTTTATATCTTGTCAAGTTTCCATCAACCCAATCAAGTAAAAACTATACTTTATGTGTAGGTTAAGAAACTTATTGAAAGCTTTTTGTACGTTAATCGACCTCATATTCCATACTAATGCATTATTGATGGGTTTTCCATAACTTAGCCTTATGCATCCTATATTTTGATGATCTAACAAACTTGTTAAGAACCAGATAAAGAATCTTGTCCTACAGGATACACATTTCATGTAAACTGTTCGAAGGCTACCATAGGAAGGAACATAACAGGGCCCGATGTGCTGGTCCTTTAGACATCTCCGACAACAATCAGTGGCTGTACGCAATCAATATAAAGAGAAACACAACAGGGACCTGTTCCCTTGGTGTTCTCTGACAAAACCACAGGTCAAGTGCACAGTCGGAACATAGAAGAAGAAAGTGACCATACAGATAAGGAACACAATCAGGACCACGTCTCTTGGCGTGTTCTGATAGAAGTACAAAGTCCACTATACAGCTGGAACACAGCTACCAGAAGCGGTTGTGCAGACAGTGCAACAGTCGCTTCTCACTGAGAAGAAGTACACCAAGAGTTGACATCACTACCCATTGTGATATCTTTTATGATAAAACAACCTGGTACAAGATACGTTTGTTTTGTGCATTCAGTGAGATTCTCTCAAGCAAAAGAAGTATTGATCTGGCATTGAAGTCACTGGTGCGTCAAGAACAAGAAGACAACTCCACCAAGGATCAGTTCTAGCAGGGTCGTATGTTTTTCCATAGTTGAGTTGTAATCTTGTTAATTGCTCTACATTGTAATTCCTAGTTTGCTTTCTTAGAAGCCCTATTTTAGGAACAAACAAAATTCATAAACTTTAGAGTTTATGTTATGACTAGTAGTAGTCATAAGTAAATCCTCTGTAACTAGGAGAGTTATAGAGTGGCTTGTGGTGGTGCATCATAAGTTTGTTTGAAGCCTTTGCAATCGGAAGTATTGTAAAGTGGCTTGTAATAGGTAGATTACAATTTAGTGAGTTTAAAGCCTACAGGTGTAGGTCGTGATTTCTTCATCCCCCTGTGTGGGATTTTTCCACATAGAAAATCTCTTGCCTTCTTTACATTCAGCAGTTACTGCATTCTAAGAATTATCTTGTAGAGCACCAAGTACTCTATAGTTTGGCGGACTCATACAAACTATCAATTGGTATTAGAGCAGGTTTCTCCTATCAGGCTAAAACCTAGGAGAAAACCTCAATGGCTGCTCCACCAAGCTTCGAAGAAGGACAATCAACCTATAGACCTCCCAGATTCAATGGTCATTACTATGGCTGGAGGAAGACTCGGATGAATGATTTCATAATGGCTAAAGATTCAAAGCTGTGGGACATCATTTGTGATAGTCCACATATTCTCATGAAGAAATTTGAAGAAACCGGACCATTGGTGCCCAAAGGAAGAAGAGAGTACAACGACATTGACAGAAAAGCTGTAGAAAAGAACTACCATGCCAAGAAAATCTTGATGTGTGGTATAGGACCTGAGGAGTATAACAAAGTCTCAGTTTGTGAAAATGCCAAAGAAATATGGGAGGCATTGCAAACCGCTTATGAAGGAACCACCCAGGTCAAGCAATCCAAAATTGACATGCTTAGAATATGAGCTCTTCAGGATGAAGGATGATAAATCCACAAGACATGCATACCAGATTCACCTCCATCATAGATAAGCTTCACTCGCTTGGAGATGTCATTCCTCGAAACAAGCCTGTAAGAAAAATTCTCAGTGTTCTACCTGGGTCTTGGGAAAGTAAGGTAAATGCCATCATGGAAGCTAAAGATCTACAGACTCTGACCATGGATGAGTTCATTGGTAATCTAAAAATGTACGAGATGAAGAAAAAGAAAGACAATGAAAGAAGAGAGCCTAAGAAGGAAAAGAACCTGGCACTTAAAGTTAAAAGGAGTGATTCAAGTGATAAAGATAGTGACATGGCCTATCTCACAAAGAGATTTCAAAAAATGGTTCGAAGAAACGGTGCTATACAAAAGTGGGGCAGTTCAAGCAAAACAAAGAACAACGATCTCTGTCATGGATGTGGAAATCCAGGGCATTTCATCAAAGACTGCCCAATCGTGAAACAGGAGTAGTACAAGCAAAATCCTGACAAAGCAGGAAAAAGGAACCTAGTTCCAGAGAAAAGATTCAATCAAAAAAGTGTTGCAAACAATATCGTTAAGCAGGATCTTTGTAACGACCCGGCCGGTCTTTTTTGGAATTTACACCCTGATCCCCTATTAACTATTTTCCCCAAGTTTATTTCTACTATTTTAATTTGCGGGGATGCTCGGTTTTGAGTTTCAAAGAGTTTTGGGATACTTAGTCCCTAAATGAGAGCTTAAGTGTTGGAAAATTAATTGTAGTCGGAACAGTATGAAGATGGCCTCGGAATGGAAATCTGATGGTTCCGTTAGGTGATTTCGGGTTTAGGGGCGTGGTCAGGTCCGTAGCTAATTTAGGCTTGAAATGCCGAAAGTTGAATTTTTAAAAGTTTCCGGTTCGATAGTGGGATTTTGATCTGAGGGTCGGAATGGATTTTGAGAGTTGCAGTAGTTCCGTTATGTCATTTGGGATGTGCGTTCAAAGTTTCAGGTCATTCCGATGTGGTTTGATAGACTTTCTTAACGAAAATGTGTTTTAGAGTTTTTGAAATTTCTTAAGGTTGAATCTGATGAAAAATAGGTGCTTTGATGTTGTTTTGAGCATTTTGAAGGTTGGTACAAGTTTGAATGATCTTATGAGATATGTCCGTAGGTTTGGTTGAGGTCCCAGGGGCCTCGGGTGTGTTTCGGATGCTCAACGGGTCATTTTGAGTTGTTTAAAAGTTGCAAAAATTCAAGTTCAGGTGTTGCAGACCTTTCTTTATCGCGATCGTAGCCTTCTTCTTGCGATCGCATAGTGTAATTCCGGACGGGGGCCAATTCCTACTTCGCGATCGCATTACTTGGATCGCGATCGCATAGTGTTTCCCCTTCCTCTTTTGCATTCGCGGTTGCTCTTTCGCATTCGCGTAGTAGAAATTGAGCCGGTGACTCAGTAGCCCCATTTCTTCTTCGCGATCGCGTGCCTCCTCTCGCATTCCCGTAGGCCATTTCCTGGAGTCTTCCTTTTTACTCTTCGTGATCGCAGGCCTTCTTTTGCGATCGCGATTCACAATACACCTGGGTAGATATAGGATTTAAAAATCGAGGGTTTAGACATTTTTAACAAAACTTAAGCTTGGGAGCTCGGATTTGAGCAAGATTTTGAGGGATTTTCAGAGATATCGATTGAGTAACGATTCTAAACTCCTTTTTGCTTGTAACGCATTAATCAAGCATGAATTCCTCCTTTAATTTCAGAATTTTGAATGAAAAATTGGGGAAAAGTTCTTAGACCAAGAAACATAGTTTTGATTGGGTTTTTTACATCCGATTTGAGAGATTTTTTTATGATTAGACTCGTGAGAGTATGAGGTTTTTGAAAATTTTAATTTCACCCGATTCTGAGATGTTAGCCTAAGGGGCACTTTGGTCATTTTACGTAATTTCGCATATTAGCTTAGAATTTAATTGTAGAATTAGCTTATTGAATTATTATTTACATTATGAAATGGAATTGAATAGATTTGGGCCATTTGGAGTCGGATACTCGTGGCAAGAGCGTGGTTTCTATTTGATTTTGATCCGGTTTGAGGTAAGTGGCTTGTATAACCTTGTGTGGGGGACTTTTCCCCTTAGGATTGATATTGTGCTAATTGAAATGCCTCGTACGTGAAGTGACGCGTGCGTCCTTGTGCTAGTTGTTGGAAATCCGATTTTTCTTTAAAATAGCCTTGAATTGTGTTCCACCTTTCATTGCTTACAATGTCTGGATATTAAACGTGTTGTAGCTTAGAGAAACATGTCTACTTGACTAAATTGCTCTATCTGTCTTAAATGCCTTAATTGTGCTATGTGAATCATGCTAGGTTAGGATTACCTGCTTCACTTTGATATGAAATTGATTGAATTTAATTTTTGTTGTTGCTGTGTATTTACTTTGGGACTACGGAATGATATTTCGGGAGATCCCCTGCACTTTATTTTGGGACTACGGGATGGTATCCCGGGAGCTCCCATGTATGTTTACTTTGGGACTACGGAATTGCATTACGGGAGATTCCCCTACACATTTATGAGTTGGACTATGGGACTGCTCCCGGGAGATCCACTGGATATGGTATTTATATTTGGGGACTACAGGACGGTATCCTGGGAGATCCCCGATTGTTATCTCGGAATTGAGTTATGTCTTTGACTGTGTTTTACTTGCCTTTGTAATAGTTGTTGCTGTACTTTATATCTTGTGTTATTTAATTACACTATCATTTCACACTGTTAAACCTGTATCTTATTTAACCTCAGTAGGGCCCTGACCTTCCTCGTCACTACCCTGTCGAGGTTAGTCTTGGCACTTACTGAATACCGCTGTGGTGTACGCATGCCCTTTCTGCGAATGTTTTTCATGTGCAGATCTAGGTACCACTGCATAGGTTTACCATCCTTGAGGCAGGGAGAGCTTTTGGAGACTTCGAGGTACATCTGCCGCGTCCGCAGATTGAAGAGTCTCCCTCTTTATTCCATCTTATAGTGTTAGCCCTTCTATCAGACTATTGATGTAGACATTCCGAAGTTAGAGCATTTTACTACATTCTTTCAGCTTGTGTTCCCGCGATTTTTCGTGTTTTGGGATAGTATTGTAGAAGGTTGAGATGTTGTGCTATATGTGCCGAGTGTAATTTTATATTTCATTTCCATTTTGTTAAATCTTGGCTTTTAAGGTATATTTTCTGAAAGGTTTCGATTGTTTTTCCGCACTTGTTAGGCTTACCTAGTCGTAGGGGCTAGGTGCCGTCACGATAGTTCACGGAGGGCAAACTGGGGTCGTGACAAGTTGGTATCAGAGCTCTAGGTTCATAGGAGTCATGGAACACATGCTAGTTTATTAGAGTCTCGTTGATCGGTACGGAGACGTCTGTACTTGTCTACGAGAGGCTATGTAACTATTAGGAAAATTCCACTTCATTTGATTTCCTTGTCGTGCGAGATTTTTGATATCACAACGAAACTTTTGTCTTTCTATTCTCTCACAGATGGTGAGGACATGCGCTACTCGAGATGATCAGGCACCCGTGGCCCCTACTGGAGCCGCTAGAGGCTAGGGTCGGGGTAGAGGCCGAGGATGCTCTCGTGGTGCAGCCAGAGCACCCGCGCGAACTGCCACCGTGGTACCACCAACAGTACCAGTAGGTGTCCAAACACCTAATACATCTGCCACTACTACTCCACCACTACAGGAGACTTTGGCACTGTTTATGAGCATGTACACCACTTTGGCTCAGGCAGGGTTGCTTCCCCTTACTACAGCCACATCCCAGGCCGGGAGAGAAGTACAGACTCCTGTCGCCGGCACTCTTGAGCAGTGAGTGCATGTTGAGCAAGTCCTAGAGATTATTCCTACGCCGCTTGCAGTACCAGTTCAGCCCGATGATAGGTCAGCGGCTTCAGAGGATGAGCAGTGGAGGCTTGAGAGGTTCAAGATATATGATCCTCCTGTATTCAGTGGGTTAGCATCAGAGGATGCCTTAGGATTTCTAGAAGAATGCTATCATATTCTCCGTACTATGGGCATATCAGGATCGAGCGGGGTTTTCTTCACTACCTTTCAGCTTTGAGGAGCTGCCTATCAGTGGTGGCGTGCTTATGAGTTAGACAGTCCGGATGAGGAAGCTTCCCTGACTTGGGCTCAGTTTTCATATATGTTCACGAGGGAGTATGTCCCCCAGAGTCTTAATGATGCCTGGCGCGCGAAGTTTGAGCATTTGCGCCAGGGTACTATGACTGTCTTGGATTACGCTGTCCGTTACATTGACCTGACTAGACATGCACTAGCCTTAGTTTCTACAGTTTGCGAGAAGGTTCGTCAGTTCATTGAGGGGTTTATTCCCAGTATCAGATCTAGCATGGCTCGTGAGTTAGAGATGGATATATCTTATCAGCAGGTGGTGAGCATTGCTAGGAGGATTGAGGGTATGCATGCTAGGGACAGAGATGAGAGAGAGGCCAAGAGGTCTAGAGAGTCGGACCATTATTCTGGTGACCATGCCCCAACTGCAGGTCGTCATGGTAGGGGTCATATGGGTTACCCGTTCATCCAGATCTTCCAGCAGCTAGTGGTATTCCAGCTCCACCTAGGCCTCAGGAGCTTTATTATGCACCTCCAGTCTCTAGTGCGCTTCCTGCACGGGGTACTTTCAGTGGTCAGTCCAGCAGACCTGGCCCAAGCCAGTCATAGCCGCCACGTCCTCCTAGAAATTGTTTTGAGTGTGGGGATACACGCCATATGGTGAGGGATTGCCCCAGATTTAGGAGGGGTACACCTCCGCAGAATCCTCAGCCATAGTAGGCCCCGTAGAGCTCTCAGGATATGGTTCCAGCTCCAGTTGCTACCCCACCTGCTCAGCCAGCTAGAGGTGGAGCTTGGGAATGTAGAGGTTGCCCTAGAGAGGGAGGCCAGGCCAGATACTATACCATGCCTACCCGTACCGAGGTTGTTGCCTCCGATTCTATCATCGCAGGTATTATCTTGGTCTGTCATAGAGATGCATCGGTTCTATTCGATCCAAGCTCCACTTACTCTTATGTGTCTTCTTATTTTGCTCCACATTTGGGTGTGCCTCGTGATTCTTTGAGTTCCCCAGTTTATGTTTCTACTCCTGTGGGAGATTCTCTTATTGTGGACCGTGTTTACCGGTCATGTTTGGTTATTCTTGGTGGTTTTGAGACTAGAGTTGACTTATTATTGCTCAGTATGGTTGATTTTGACATTATTTTAGGCATGGACTGGTTGTCGCCCCAAAATGTTATTCTTGATTGTCACGCCAAAACCGTGATAATGGCCATGCTAGGTGTACCGCGTATTGAGTGGAGGGGTGCCTTAGGTCACACTCCTAGTAGAGTTATTTCTTACCTTAAGGCTCAGCATATGGTTGAGAAAGGTTGTGATGCGATCTTAGCTTATGTGAGAGATGCCAGTATGGATACTCCTTTTGTTGATTCAGTCCCAGTAGTACGGGATTTCCCTGATGTGTTTCCAGCTGATCTTCCGGGCATGCCACCTGATAGGGACATTGATTTTGGCATTGATCTGTTGCTGGGCACTCAGCCTATTTCTATCCCTCCGTACCGTATGGGTCCTCCTGAGTTGAAGGAGTTGAAGGAGCAATTGCAAGAATTACTTGATAAGGGTTTATTCGAATCAATGTATTGCCTTGGGGTGCTCCTATGTTATTTTTGAAGAAGAAAGATGGTTCTATGTGCACATGTATTGATTACCGCCAGTTAAATAAGGTGATAGTGAAGAACCGCTATCCTTTGCCTCATATTGATAACTTGCTCGACCAGTTGCTGGGTGCCTGTGTGTTTTCTAAGATTGACTTGCGTTAAGGTTATCATCAGTTGAATATTGGGGAGCCAGACATCCTGAAGATAGCCTTCAGAACTCTGTATAGTCATTACGAATTCCTTATTATGTCTTTTGGGCTGACTAATGACCTAGTAGCCTTCATGCATCTGATGCACAGTGTTTTCTAGCCATATCTTGATTCGTTCGTGATCATTTTTTTTGATGACATTCGGTGTATTCCCGGAGTCGGGGAGAGCATGAGCAGCACTTGAGGACAATGCTCCAGACCTTGAGAGAGAAGAAGTTGTATGCTAAGTTCTTAAAATGTGAGTTTTGGTTGGATTTCGTGGCATTCTTGGGTCATGTGGTCTCGAGAGAGGGTATTCAGGTGGATCCAAAGAAAGTGGAGGTCGTGTAGAGTTGGGCCAGACCATCTTCAGCTATAGAGATCTGTAGCTTTCTTGGCTTGGCGGGTTATTACCGTTGATTTGTTAAAGGGTTTTCATCTATTGCAGCACCTATGACCATACTGACCCACAAGGGTGCTCCGTTCCAGTAGACGGACGGGTGTGAGGCGAGCTTTCAAAAGCTCAAGACAGCCCTGACTACAACCCCAATTTTGATATTGCATACCGGTTCTGGGTCTAATACTATCTATTGTAATGCCTCGAGAGTTGGCCTTGGAGCGGTATTGATGCAGGACGGTAGGGTGATTGCCTACGCATGCAGACAGTTGAAGATACATGAGAAGAATTATCCTGTCCATGATCTTAAGTTATCTGCCATTGTACATGCCTTGAAGATCTGGTGTCATTACTTGTACGATGTGCCTTGTGAGATATATACTGATCACCGGAGTTTGCAGCATCTGTTCAAGCATAAGGACCTTAATTTGCGTAAGAGGAGATGGCCAGAGTTGCTGAAGGATTATGACATCACTATCTTGTATCACCCGGGCAAGGCTAATATGGTGGCCGATGTTTTGAGCCGTCGGGCAGAGAGTTTGGGGAGTTTGGATTATTTACCAGTATCAGAGAGACCTATGGCGATGGATGTTCAGGCCCTAGCCAGCCAGCTTGTGAGATTGGATCTTTCGGAGCTCAGCCAGGTTCTAGCATGTGTGGTCTCTCGGTCTTCCTTGTTTGATCGTATCAGGGAGCGGCAGTATGATGACTCTCATTTGCTTGTCCTTAAGGACAAGGTTCAGCATGGTGATGCCAGAGATGTGACCATTGGTGATGATGAAGTATTAAGGATACAGGGTCGGGTTTGTGTACCCAATGTTGATGGGCTTCGGGAGTTGATTCTAAAGAAGGCCCACAGTTCGCAGTATTCCATTCATCCGGGTTCCGCGAAGATGTATCAGGATTTGAGGCAGCACTATTGGTGGAGGCGGATGAAGAAGGATGTAGTTGGGTTTGTAGCTTGGTGACTTAATTGTCAGCACGTGAAGTATAAGCAGCAGAGAGGCCTATGGCGATGGATGTTCAGGCCCTAGCCAGCTAGCTTGTGAGATTGGATCTTTCGGAGCTCAGCCGGGTTCTAGCCTGTGTGGTCTCTTGGTCTTCCTTGTTTGATCGTATCAGGGAGTGGCAGTATGATGACTCTCATTTTCTTGTCCTTAAGGACAAGGTTCAGCATGGTGATGCCAGAGATGTGACCATTGGTAATGATGGAGTATTAAGGATGCAGGGTCGAGTTTGTGTACCCAATGTTGATGGGCTTCGGGAGTTGATTCTAGAGAAGGCCCACAGTTCGCAGTATTCCATTCATCGGGGTTTCGCGAAGATGTATCAGGATTTGAGGCAGAACTATTGGTGGAGGCGGATGAAGAAGGATGTAGTTGGGTTTGTAGCTTGCTGACTTAATTGTCAGCAGGTGAAGTATAAGCAGCAGAGAGACCTATGGCGATGGATGTTCAGGCCCTAGCCAGCCAGCTTGTGAGATTGAATCTTTCGAAGCTCAGCCGGGTTCTAGCTTGTGTGGTCTCTTGGTGTTCCTTGTTTTATCGTATTAGGGAGTGGCAGTATAATGACTCTCATTTGCTTGTCCTTAGAGACAAGGTTCAGCATGGTGATGCCAGAGATGTGACCATTGGTGATGATGGAGTATTAAGGATGTAGGGTCGGGTTTGTGTACCTAATGTTGATGGGCTTCGGGAGTTGATTCTAGAGAAGGCCCACAGTTCGCAGTATTCCATTCATCCGGGTTCCGCGAAGATGTATCAGGATTTGAGGGAGCACTATTGGTGGAGGCGGATGAAGAAGGATGTCGTTGGGTTTGTAGCTTGGTGACTTAATTGTCAGCAGGTGAAGTATAAGCAGCAGAGAGACCTATGGCGATGGATGTTCAGGCCCTAGCCAGCCAGCTTGTGAGATTGGATCTTTCGGAGCTCAGCCGGGTTCTAGCTTGTGTGGTCTCTTGGTCTTCCTTGTTTGATCGTATCAGGGAGTGGCAGTATGATGACTCTCATTTGCTTGTCCTTAAGGACAAGGTTCAGCATGGTGATACCAGAGATGCGACCATTGGTGATGATGGAGTATTAAGGATGTAGGGTCGGGTTTGTGTACCCAATATTGATGGACTTCGGGAGTTGATTCTAGAGAAGGCCCACAGTTTGCAGTATTCCATTCATTCGGGTTCCGCGAAGATGTATCAGGATTTGAGGCAGCACTACTGGTGGAGGCGGATGAAGAAGGATGTAGTTGGGTTTGTAGCTTGGTGACTTAATTGTCAGCAGGTGAAGTATAAGCAGCAGAGAGACCTATGGCGATGGATGTTCAGGTCCTAGCCAGCAAGCTTGTGAGATTGGATCTTTCGCAGCTCAGCCGGGTTCTAGCTTGTGTGGTCTCTAGGTCTTCCTTGTTTGATCGTATCAGGGAGTGGCAGTATGATGACTCTCATTTGCTTGTTCTTATGGACAAGGTTCAGCATGGTGATGATGGAGTATTAAGGATGCAAGGTTGGGTTTGTGCACCAAATGTTGATGGGCTTCGGGAGCTGATTCTAGAGAAGGCCCACAGTTCGCAGTATTCCATTCATCCGGGTTCCGCGAACATGTATTAGGATTTGAGGCAGCACTACTTGTGGAGGCGGATAAAGAAGGATATAGTTGGGTTTGTAGCTCGGTGCCTTAATTGTCAGCAGGTGAAGTATGAGCACCAGAGACAGGGTGGATTGCTTCACCAGATAGAGATCCCGGAGTGGAAGTGAGAGCGGATCACCATGGACTTCGTATCTGGACTCCCACGAACCTTGAGGAAGTTCGATGCCATTTGGGTTATTGTGGATCGGCTGACCAAGTCCGCACATTTCATCCCTGTGTGTACTACCTATTCCTCGGAGTGGTTGGCGGAGATTTATATCCAAGAGATTGTCCGTCTGTGTGGTATTCTAGTTTTTAATATTTCAGACAGAGGTACTAAGTTAACATCGCAGTTCTGGAAAGCGGTACAGCAGGAGTTGGGTACTCGGGTGGAGTTGAGCATAGCATTTCACCCTCAGACGAACGGGCAGTCCGAGCGCACTATTCATATTCTTGAGGATATGCTCCGTGCGTGTGTGATTGAGTTGGGTGGTTCATGGGATCAGTTCTTGCCATTGGCGGAGTTTGCCTACAACAACATCTATTAGTCTAACATTCAGATGGCACCGTACGAGGCCTTATATGGTAGGCGATATAGATCTCCGGTGGGTTGGTTCGAGCCGGGTGAGGCCAGATTATTGGGCACATATTTGGTTCAGGATGCTTTGGAGAGAGTCATGGTGATTCAGGATAGACTCCGTACAGCCCAGTCCAGGCAGAAAAGTTACGCGGATCAGAAGGTTCATGATGTTTCCTATATGGTTGGGGGGGTTCTGCTTCGGGTTTCGCCTATGAAGGGCATTATGATATTTGGGAAGAAGGGGAAGTTGATTCCGAGGTTTATTGGCCCTTTTGAGATATTGAGGCGCGTTGGGGAGGTTGTTTACGAGCTTGCTTTACCTCCCAGCTTGGCAGGAGTTCACTCGGTATTTCATATTTCTATGCTTCAGAGGTATCACAGTGATCCGTCGCACATGTTGGATTTCAGCTCAGCCCAGTTGGATAAGGATCTGTCTTATATTGAGGAGCCAGTGGCAATATTGGACAGGCAGGTCAGGAAGCTGAGGTTAAAGATCATTGCACCCGTGAAGGTTCAGTGGCGGGGTCAGCCGGATGAGGAGGCGACTTGGGAGACCGAGCAGGATATGCGTAGCCAGTACCCTCATCTTTTCACTACTTCAGATATGTCTTTGTGCTAGTTCGAGGACGGATAAATGTTTAAGTGTAGGAGGATGTAACGACCCGACAGGTCATTTTTGGAATTTACGCCCTGATCTCCTATTAACTATTTTCCCCAAGTTTATTTCTGCTATTTTGATTTGCCGAGATGTTCGATTTTGAGTTTTGGAGAGTTTTGTGACACTTAGTCCCTAAATGAGAGCTTAAGTGTTGGAAAATTAACCGTAGTCGAAACAGTGTGAAGACGGCCTCGGAATGGAAATCTGATGGTTCCTTAGCTCCATTAGGTAATTTCGGGTTTAGGGGCATGGTCGGAGTGTATGTTAGAGGTCCGTAGCTAATTTAGGCTTGAAATGTCAAAAGTTGAATTTTTAAAGGTTTCCGGTTTGATAGTGGGATTTTGATTCGAGGGTCGGAATGGAATTTCGAGAGTTGCAGTAGTTCAGTTATGTCATTTGGGATGTGCGTGCAAAGTTTCAGGTCATTCGGATATGGTTTGATAGACTTTCTGATCGAAAATGTGTTTTAGAGTTTTTGAAATTTCTTAAGGTTGAATCCGATGAAAAATAGGTGTTTTGATGTTATTTTGATCGTTCTAAAGGTTGGAACAAGTTTGAATGACGTTATGAGATATGTCCGTAGGTTTGATTATGGTCTCGGGGGCCTCGGGTGTGTTTCGGATGCTCAACGGGGTCATTTTGAGTTGTTTAAAAGTTGTAGAAATTCAGGTTCTGGTGTTGCAGACCTTTCTTCATCGCGATCACAGCCTTCTTCTCGCGATCGCATAGTTTAATTCCGGAGGGGGGACAATTACTTCTTCGCGATCGCATTACTTGGATCACGATCGCATAGTGTTGCCCCTTTCTCTTTCGCGTTCGCGGTTGCTCCTTCGCGTTCGTGTAGTAGAAACTGAGCCAGTGGCTCAGTAGACTTATTTATTCTTTGCGTTGCGTGTCTTCAGACGTGAATGCGTAAGGCTATATCTTCCTCTTTCGCGATCGCGTGCCTCCTCTCACATTTGTGTAGGCCATTTCTTGGAGCCTTCATTTTTACTCTTCGTGATCGCAGGCCTTCTTTTGTGATCGTGATTCACCATACACCTGGGCAGATATAAGATTTCAAAATCGAGGGTTTAGCCATTTTTATCATAACTTAAGCTTGGGAGCTCGGATTTGAGCGAGATTTTGAAGGATTTTCATAGATATCGATTGGGTAACGATTCTAAACTCTTTTTTGCTTGTAACCCATTAATCTAAGCATGAATTCCTTGTTTAATTTCAGATTTTGAATGAAAAATTGGGGAAAAGTTCTTAGACGTAGAAACTTAGTTTTGATTGGGTTTTTGACATCCAGTTTGAGAGATTTTTGTATGATTAGACTCTTGAGAGTACGAGGTTTCTGAAAATATTAATTTCACCCGATTCTGAGATGTTGTCCTAATGGACATTTTGGTTATTTTACATAATTTCGCATATTAGCTTAGAATTTAATTGTAGAATCAGCTTCTTGAAGTATTATTTACATTATAAAATTAAATTGAATAGATTTGGGCCATTTGGAGTCGGATACTTGTGGTAAGAGCGTGGTTTCTAGTTGATTTTGAGCCGGTTTGGGGTAAATGACTTGTCTAATCTTGTGTCGGGAACTTTTCCCCTTAGGATTGATATTGTGGCAATTGAAATGGCTCGTACGTGAGGTGACGAGCGCGTACTTGTGCTAATTGTTAGAAATTTGGGTTTTCTTTAAAATAGCCTTGAATTGTATTCCTCCTTTCCTTGCTTACACTGTTTGGATATTAAACCTGTTGTAGCTTAGAGAAATATGTCTACTTGACTAAATTGTTCTATCTGTCTTAATTGCCTTAATTGTGCTACGTGAATCATGCTAGGTTAGGATTACCTGCTTCACTTTGATATGAAATTGATTGGATTTAATTTTTTTTGTTGCTTTGTATTTACTTTGGAACTACGGAACGATATTTCGGGGGATCCCCTGCACTTTATTTTGGAACTACGGGACGGTATTCGGAGCGCTCCCCTGTATGTTTACTTTGGGACTACGGAATTGGATTCCGGGAGATACCCATGCACATTTATGAGTTGGACTACGGGACTGCACCCGGGATATCCGTTGGATATGGTATTTATATTTGGGGATTACAGGACGGTATTCTAGGAGATCCCTGGTTGTTATCTCGGAACTAAATTATGGCTTTTACTGTGTTTTACTTGCCTTTATAATAGTTGTTGTTGTCCTTTATATCTTGTGTTATTGAATTACACTGTCATTTCACATTATTAAACCTGTATCTTATTGAACCTCAGTAGGGCCCTGGCCTTTCTCGTCACTACCCCACTGAGGTTGGGCTTGGAACTTATTGAGTACCGTTGTGGTGTACTCATGCCCTTTCTGCGCATGCTTTTCATGTGTAAATCTAGGTACCGCTGCACATGCTTACCATCCTTGAGGCAGAGAGAGCTTTTGGAGACTTCGAGGTACATCTGCCGCTTCCGTAGACCGAAGAGTCTCCCTCTTTATTCTATCTTGTAGTGTTAGCCCTTCTATCAGTCTGTTGATGTAGCATTCCGGAGTCCGAGCATTTTACTATATTCTTTCAGCTTGTGTTCCAGTGAGTTTTCGGGTTTTGGAATAGTATTGTAGAAGGTTGAGATGTTGTGCTGTATGTGCCGAGTGACATTTTATATTTCATTTCCATTTTGTTAAATCTTGGTTTTAAGTTATATTTTCCACAAGGTTTCGATTGTTTTTCCGCACTTGTTAGGATTACCTAGTCGTAGGTACTAGGTGCCGTCACGACAATTAATAGAGGGCGAACTGGGTCGTGACACTCTTGCCACTTGGGGAGATTCCTCAAGTGAATCCGAAAGGGAATAAGATGCAGAAAATAGTTCCATGATGGCTGTGGAAACTGAAGCAACAAAGTACGATTCACTATTCGGGCTGATTGCTCAGTCAGATGATAATGAAGAAGATGAAGACGATGAGGTAAACTTTAGGGATGTTCAAAGAAATTTGAAATCCTACTCTTCTAAAAAACAATGGTCTTTATCAAATGTTTTAATTGATGCTTATTATAGTCTTGTAAATGACATGGAAATCCTGACCATAGAGCTTGGAGAAGCTGAGCAATCTAGAGATGATCTAGTGGTATGTGTAGTGGATTTAAATGAGACCATAGACAATCTTGAATTAGAGAAGGAGGCACTGAAGGAAAAAATCACCAGAGTGGAAAATGAGAGACGATCTGATGGTAGTAGTTGTCGATCTGAAAGAAACAGTAGAAAGTCTTAGCAGTAAAAAACACACTTTAGAAGAAAAAATCGCCTCTATTGAAGAGGAAATGGATGACCTTCTAGTGATATGCACTAATCTAGAGGAAACCAATGAGGGACCTAATAGAGAACATAGGAGTATAAATCTTAGGAAAGGGAAAGAAGTAGCCAGTGAGTCGCACATCTTGCTGGAAAAGGAGTTAAATGTCGTAAAAACTAGTCTTTGCAAAGAACTCGAGAGGAATCACCAACTCCAAGCTGAGTTGGAGAAAGTAAGAACTGATCTTGAGAAATCCTTGAAATGGACATAGTGCTCAGATGCTGTTACTGCCATGCATCTCAACAATAGCAGGAACAAGCAGGGCATCGGGTTTCAAAGGGAGAAAACTCCCTACAACTCACACAGCAAGTATGTCAGTGTACCAGACAACTGGCTATGTACCCACTGCAGAAATAATAGGCATTTTAAAGAAAATTGCCAGGACAGGGTTCAGTCTGCTTAGAAGAAGAGAACGTTCACGAATAATGTGACTACTAGCACAGGACCAGGTACTAGTCAAAAAAAGCGAATGCTGCCTTCACGGACCGGGAAACCCATCATTCATCCTTTTTATAGTAACAAGGGACCCAACTTGTTTGGGTTCCTAAATCTACCCCTTCATGTGCATGTGCACGGAGCAGTTAGAGGAAGCAGAATGTGATGGACTATGGACAGTAAATGCCTAATAGCATGCAACCGAAAAATTCATGAAATACTTCTCACTGAAAGCCCTACAGGAAGGGAATGTATCCTTGAAAAGAAAGTAAAGGGTACATTCTTAGTAAATGAAAAATCAAAAAGGTTCCCTTTTCCTATTTTGGTTGCTTTTCCCTACACTCCAGTAATTAAACTTTGCAATAGTACTAAGCCAATGCCAATGGCTATGAGAAGGCAAAATATTCCCACTACCCATTCCCTTTTGAATAGTAGAAAAAGAAAATACACTAAAGACGTGATCAGTTGTTGCGACAAGAAATCGATGCCTTCCCAATAGAATCCAAACCTTGCAATAGGAGTTTGGACAACGCAGAGCTTTGATAGGTTTGACGATCAGAGTACTCGCAAATTGAAGAGGGGTGTGAAAACTCAAGATTCAAGATCGACGTCAGTAAAACAAGACGATATTGTATTATGCTCTACCAATAAAAATCCAAAAATAAGTTGTCATAGTACTAAAGTTGATGACTCAGACAAGCTTTTCAATAGTGATTTGGGTCAGGCACTAGCACTACCAGAAAAGGGTTCGAGATACCGGCAGAAATGGGGAACGCGACGAAGAGGCAAAGTTAAAATTGCAAGATCAAACAGTTGCATAAAGGATTGAAGCGGCAAAAAATTTAAAGTTGCAAAAACGTAGAAAAGCTGAAAGGAATGCTATAGAAAAGATGGTAAATGTCACGACCCACTTCCACAATAGGTCATGAGGGCGCCTGACACCCTGGTCAGGCAAGCCATAGTGAAAACATTGCAAAAATCTTTATGTTGCTTCTAATTAGAAAGAAGTGGAATAAACACTTAATTTAGAATTTAAACCAGAAGAGCGAAATATTGTAAGTAATATAATTACACAACCCCAAAATAATCGTCTACTAAAGTGTGTGCCAGAACCTAGTGTCACAAGCTACGGGCAACTAGTAGAATATACATCCAAAAGAACATCATACTACCCTACTGTCTGAGTCCAAATAGACAGGAAATATAAATACAAAAGAAAGACTTCTTCGGCTACGGGTCGAGATGGACGGAAAGCAGCTCATCGTAGAAGTCCCAAGTCCGCTCACGGATACGTACCGGTATGATAACCAGATCCACCTGCCTCAAATCCTGTACATTTAAGTACAGAAGCATAGTATGAGTACATAAACAATCTGTACCCAGTGACTATCCAGTCTAATCTCGAAGAAGTAGAGACGGGAGGTCGATTTGATACTCACTAGGGTCAATGGGGTGATTATACAAACCATGAGGAAACACTAATAAGCAACAGTTATAACAAGACATGAAAATTCTACTTTTCACTATACCTCCAACTAACCATTTAATTTTGTTATATTTGTCAATTTATGTCGGGCTATGAAAGGCGATATCAATATAAAAAGAAACTCTCAGGCAAGCAACATTAGCATGCGTAAATATGCCAAGGCGATGGCCCAATCCAACAGAAAATAAACTGTGTACTTGCCGAGGGTCGACGGCGCGCCTATAGATGCATCTATCCATACCGAGGCGATCGGCTCGATCCACAAATAATAAGAAATATCAAGTATACACACAAGGCAATCATAAATGCCAAGCAAGACTTCAACAATTATACAAGTACGTTCTTATTCCCTTTTTTTAAAAATCTCTAGCATATCCTAGGTGCTCATAGTAACAACATAATATAGAGAGTCATATAAAATAAGCATGATGTGGGTCCTAAACTACCCGTACAATTAATATAGTAGTAGCTACGCACGGACTCTCGTCACCTAGCGCGTGCGTAGCCCCCGCATTTAGCAACAATTACTCAATCATCAATCCTATGGGGACACTCTTACAAGGTTAGAAAGGAGACTCACCTCGCTCCGAAGCGCACTTCCGATACCAATAACAAGCCCAAACTCTCAATTCGGAGCCGAATGATCCGAAACTAGTTAAAATAATTAAGAACTACTCAATAAAGGCTTACAAGATCACTTCCTAGCTATTTAAGCAATTCCCTAACCATTTGCACGAATTTCCTAAATTTCAACCCCGGGCCCACTTGCCTGGTTTCCGAAATTTTTCGAAGGAAATTGTTCTCTACGACCTAAGGATCAATGATATATGATTTCTAGTCCAGTTCATAACAAACTTCAAGATTAAATCTTAGTTTTATTAAAACTCTAGGTCTAGCTTTAACCTTTGATTTAACTTAGTTTTTAGTGTTTAATGTACCTAATGTACATCAAATCACTTTCGTTTCTCATCAAATTTTACAGATAAGGTCTAAATATCATAAGTGACCTATACCGGGCTCTGAAACCAAAATACGGGCCCGATTCCAACAATATCAAATATTTTAAATTATTATATTTTCAGTCTTGTCAATTTCTTTCAAAAATTCATTTATTGGGCTAGGGACCTCGGAATTCGATTTCGGGTATACGCCCAGGTCCTATATTTTTCTACGGACCCTTTGGGACCGTCGAAATACGGGTCCATCGGGGTCTGTTTACCTAAAGCATTTACCGAAGTCAACAAAAATTATCTTTTTAAGTCAAAAATTATCATTTCTTAAATTTTCACATAAGGGCTTTCCGGATATACACCCGGACTGTACACACAAATCAAGGAGAGATAAAATGGGGTTTTTAAGGCCTCAAAATACGGATTCGAATTCTAAAACAAGAGATGACCTTTTGGGTCATCACAAATAAGCTAAAAGTTTCTCAGTTTTAGATATTAATTGAGAAAAGTCCAGCACATTATACTGGCATTTTGTTCTGCACGATTTTATATTATTTTTTGTGGTTTTGAATTAAAAATATCTCCAGTATTATAGATGTGTAATCACAGATACTTCCAGTACAATCTATGTATAATTTAGATATTCCAATATGCCTCCAATACTATATGCTGTAGACTATATAGTTTTTTATATAAAATTTATAATAAAGTTAAAACAATGCAGATTTTATTAGTTACGATTTGAATTACAAACAAGAAGATATATAATATAATTAAGCACAGATTAACGCATTGAGAAAATTCAAGTTTAACCTAGAGAAAGCAATAAGATCAAACCAGAAAATTCGAAGAATAAGAAAAATAATTGAGAGCTTACTTCACTCAATTACTGATTCTTTGAATTTTCTGGTTTGAAGTATAAATGTGAAGAATCGTAGAGTATCACATTGAAGTCTGTGATCGTAGATGAAATTCAAACCAAAGAAATTCAAATAATCAGAAAAATAATTGAGAGCGCTTACTTCGATTTGTGATTGACTCTGCGAGATTCTGCTAAAACAGAATATGAGGTCAAGTCGCATAAATTTTATAAAGAGAGTAGGGGTATTTTAATCAATAAATTTTTAGCGTTCTAACTTAGTGGCCAAATATAGTTGACCTTTGATTATGTGGCTAAATTTGATTGACCAGACATAAAATTGGCCATTTGTAAATTTTTCGCGAAATAGACAGCTGAATACATAAGCCCAATACCAATTCTGGTCCATGAGACTAGAATTAACTAGAACCAAATTTTACCTCCTATACAAAATATATACACCCTAATTATTATAAATTAAAATTATTTTAAAATATTATTTTCTATAGCAAAAACGTGATATCGGACCGTTATTATGGTAAAAAATTAACCATTTTCTAGTAGTGCATTAAGTTTAACTTTGGTAATTTTGTAATTTTTTAATCTCAAAAAGTCAAATTGTGTCACAAAAAAGACTATTTTTCTTTCTAATATCACCTCCGTTTTCATAATAGAAAAATATGTATTTTTATCCGTTCCTAAAAATAATACTTCCTCTGTTCCAATTTATGTGAACCTGTTTGACTGGGCACAGAGTTTAAGTAAAAATGAAGACTTTTGAAATTTGTGGTCATAAACAAGTCAAAATGGGATCCAGAGTATTTATGTGATTATAAAAACTTCTCATTAAGGGTAGAATTAGGAGTTTAAGCTAAATTGTTTCCAAATTTAGAAAGGGATTATTCTTTTTAGAACAGACAAAAAAAAAATAGGTTCACATAAATTGGAATGGAGAAAGTAGTCAATAAAATGAACGGAAAAGGCTTAAAAATGCCACTCAACTTTCAGAAATGATCTACCCAGGCCATCCGTTATAAAAATGTTCATTTCATGCCACTGCCGTTAAAGAAATAGTCCATCCATGCCATTATTGACTAACGGTAGTGGCATGGATGGGCAAAAAAAAAATTGAGCCGTTACTCAATAATGGCATGGATGGACCATTTCTTTAAAGGCAGTAACATGAAATAAATATTTTTTTAACGGATGACATGGATAGACCATTTCTCAAAGTTGAGTGACATTTTGGGGCCTTTTCCGTAATAACATAAAATATGCATATTATATGTATATAATACATATATATACAAAAGAATATTCGAAAATTCTTTTGTATATATAAGTATTATATACATATAATACGAATATTTTATATATCTTTTTTACTAGCAAATGCAGTTTGTTTAAGTCTACCACTCAATTTTGTATGTTGCCCCCTTTCTTTTAACTGTGGCAATGGAATAAGAGATTTTTCTCAATTTCGAATCTAACGTTATAAATTATTTCAATGAAAATGGATTTTCTTGGAGCTGGTAATAATATTATGTTATATTTATATGATAAATTTAATGCTTTAGCTAATAAAGTTCCATCGCCATTGGGTGTGAATTTTTTATTTTTTATTTTCAGCATTTAATCTAAAAATATTACGCCTATATAAAATTTTCCTTTACAAAAATCAACTAACTGTTTTCTTTTCTCCCAAAAAATTAGTCTCTATTTACTTTATTAAATTCTTAACTAACGATTGTAGGCTAAATAGTTTATTTTGGTGATTATTATCGTTTTGCTCCAAAGAAGATAAAATTATACTGTAATGATGTTAGTCAATCGGCTTAGCGCGTGGAATCAGCTGGGAGAACAAATTTAGGAAACAAAATGACATATGTTAGTCGATTACCTGGAAAACCAAAATTAGGAAACAAATGACGTATAACTTTAGTCCCAAGAACTTCAAGTTTAACCGCTTCTCCGCGTGTTAATAAAAAAACGTTAACCATATAATACTTCATCTCTATTTGTTAAGCATCTGTTTAGGGTTTTGATTCACTCATTATATTTCCATTGCCTTTTCCCTACACATGATGATGGACTATAATTACATATTTTAGTCGCTTATTACACTCTAATTTACTGCACTTTAATTGAGTTTGCGTTTTAATAGCTAGCGTTTTGCACTAACGGTGTGTTTTATGCCTTGTAGGAGTGATTCCGAGCTATATAGATGTTATGAAATGAATTCAAGTAATTTGCAACTTTGAAGTTTGGGTAAAATCCCAAGGAATTAAGCCGGGATCGTGTCAGGGGTCAACTTTGATAGTTAAGAACAAATGAAGACTCGAGTAGGCATATTACACACTGTCTAGTAAAATATACACAACTTTTTTCTCAGAACTCCATTTGGTCTCTACAATATATGGTTGGAAAGCTAACTCACAGGGATACAACTTTCATATTTTACGTCTTTCCAAATTCCAAATGGAACGAGATGAAACGCGCGGTATTTGTGCCAAAACAAACGAAACCGGGCAATGTGCAAATTGTGGCGCCCGGCCCTACCTGTGGCGCCAAAAACAGTAGCTCAAAATTTTGCGGCACCGTGGAGGGCGCCGATGACGCGGATTTTGTCCTATTTTGCCCGGAAAAAGGTTATTTCGGCCCTAGACCTACCCAATACGTATAAAAGCAAGACCAAACATATTTTTTGAGGGGAGGATGCCACTTTAGAGAGATCTAACATATTTTAAGGGGGAATTCACGTGGAGGAACACAACCCATGCTTGGAGGAGACTTCTAACTAGTTCTTCTTCTCTTCTCTTCCTTTAATCTCATAGTTTATTAGTTCTAGAGTTTTGGTTGCTACATGAACGTTATACTTGAAGCTTGAATTGTTCTTATTATTTTATCATATTGGTTTATTTATTCAATCTTGAGCTTAATTATTTGATTGCTTGATCATCAATTTAATACTATCTATGAATCTAAGATTGAACTCGGGAGAGGGAATTCTAGATTGCATATAAGATTGAGTAGAGCAGGATCTTAACTCTTAGGGGGAGCAGATTTGCAGTTACGATAGGAATATACCTAATCGCCTTGCTTGGTTATTATATGGGAATTATAAATGATTTCTTGTTAATCCTAATTCCATAGGAATATAGGCGTTAGGTTAGCTTCAATAGGTGAGTTGTACTTCGGGAGAAGGCTACGAGCAATATTAACCCCGTCAATCAATAAACTAGATAAATTAATTAGATAATTTAAGTTGAAAATTCAAGGGGATTGTTAGCTAACTCATAGCTCTAGAATATTCACTCACATTGAATTCGTCTCTATAATTCGCAAACTTGTTTTCTTTAATCTCTTAATTTGTTATTTTAGATTAATTTTAGTTAAATATTCATACGTTAGAATTCGCTTGAATAGATAAATTATTTGGTTTAATTTAGTTGATAGTTAATCACAAGTCCCTGTGGGTACGATATCTCGTCTTACAATCCTATATTACTTGTCGACCACGTATACTTGCATGTGCGTTTGGGATCAAAAAGTTTTTGGCGTCCTTGCCGGGGACTTAGAAATAAACTATTTTACTAGATTAAATTTTTACTTTTTATCTATTTAAGTTTTTAAATTTAGTTTAGTGTAGTTAGTATTATTTTATTTTATTTTTTTTACATGGCATTTTTGAACGAAAAGTGATGGGATAATAAGTATTCTTATTTTTGTGATCCTTGTCCATATTGTAAAGGACCCCACTTGTGGCAATATTGTAAAAATATTCCAAATACCGAGTTGTGTGCACCATCTCCATCTTGTACTATTTGTGATGGAAATTGGAATAATTGTCCTAGGTGTTGTTATCCTACTCCAATCCCTCCTTATGTTGATTCTAATAATTATTGTGAGTTTGACAGAAGTAACGAATGGGGTGATGTAGAACACGATATTCGTATTCTTGATATGCACGTGAAATTATTAGAGGAATATGGAGGTTTCAGTGAAAAAATTATGAATGAGATGGAAAAATTTATTGAAGGAAGAGCAGAACTGGGACAAGAGATCGATCAATTTGGAAGTTCTATTCAGGACTTAGAGGAAGTTGATGCATATAACACCCAACAATTTAGTGATAAGTTGTGTGAAGCTGAAAAAGATCTTCTAAATCAAATTGAGGAGCTAAAACGAGAATACCAATTATTAGACCAAAATATTATTAATGATGCCAAGGTTGAGAAAGAGCTCAAAATTGAGGATGTCAGAAATAATGTAATTTTGATGTTGGAGCGTATTGGACCTCATTCTTAACACTTTTCAACATTGTGTTTGGTTGGTAACATAGAAATTGATCCATTCGAGCATATAGAGGATTTAATAGATGAGGAAAAAGTGTTTATATTCTTAAATTTGCCACACCAAGGAGACAAGACGACATTCCTCTCTTAAAATCCAAGAACTGCAAGATGCGATACCTATTACTTGGTTTCTTTATTTTTACACCACCGCTCCAGGAACGTGATACAAAAGATGATGCCAAATAGGGGGAGCAATTTATATCCTCAAAGTGGAAGGAAAAGTGATGAAATATTGGTGTCGTGCTGAGAGGTTAAATCAAGCGCTTGTTGGGAGGCAACACAATTTTATTTTTTTCCTTTTTTTTCTTTTGTTTATTTTGATTATTTTATTGTATTTTTTTTGTAGTATTATTTTTGTGTTTTGTAGGAGTAGGAGCATGGAGTCAAAGCAAATAGGCATGTGCAAATGCGAGCCAGCTGGTTGGAACTAGTGTGAGGTCCCGCACGAAGGACCAAGCTTGGGAGAAGTCTGAGTACCCCATGAACTGCTAGTGTTTCGGCCTTTGGCCTACCAAGAAGTTTCTTTTACCCTGTTGTATGTATGGGTGTGCATTGGGGACAATGCACAATTTTAAGTGTGGGGTGAGAAGATTGTCTGGGTGACTTTTCATGCTACTTTAGCTGTGTTTGTTTAATTAAATAATTTTTTTTTTAAAGATTGAATTTTTCCTGATGACGGATCTTCTAGACAGTTTTCTTGAGAGAAGTAAGTCTAAAGAAAATACCAAAAAGATTTTTTGTTTTGTTTTAGGTAGTTTAGTAACTCCCCCTTGGTGTTTCTTTGGGTCACGGTTCTTTTTCAAGGATTTTATTTGAACCGGGTGTAGTTAGTTTTTTTTTGGGAGTGTGAGCCATTGTGTTATGCTTTGAATTGAAGCAATATCTCTTGACTTGGTTATTCCTTGAGAATAGTGATTACTTTGGTTGTGACGCTTAGGCTCAGTTTTTGAATCTTGTAGAAGTACCTTAAATTGTATTATCTTAACTTTGCTTAACTTCTTTGACAAGAGTGTCTATGAATCCAATCCTGAGTGAGTTATGTGCCATGTGTGTGTAAGGTTTTGCGTTATTCAGTGCATTATATTTGATGTCTAGAACTTGCCCCGGTGTTTGCAAAGAGAAATAGTAGTTTTGTTCAGTCTTGGAAGTGATATAGGCGTTTCTTTGTTGAGCCAGATATGTATATATTACCCGCCAAATTTTTATGTATCGTAGTTAACCTCTTTGAGCGTATAATCGTTTTTCATTGGCAACCACATTACAAGCCTCACCTATTTGTTTGAATTAACCATCTATTTGAACCTTTTCACCTCTCATGAGCACTTGAATTGTTATGAACTTCATAAAAGTTAAAGTGTGTGGTGGTTGGTTTGGCTTTTGAGTGGAACTAATTGAATAAGGAGAAAGGTGCACTGTTTTGAAAAAGTAAGAGCTACTTGAATTGAAAAAAGAAAAAAAAAAATAGTTGGATTGTTGTGGAAAAAAAATTTCTTGATAAGTGGTGGCTATTGATATAAGTGTGCTTAAAGAAGAATGGAGTAATTTACATTGATGTGAAGGTGGAGTTTTGGTGTGACATAAGTATGGGGTTCAAATGTTAAAATGTATGTATTAAAGTGCTTAGGGAGGTGTAGTCACTCTTATATCTAAATGTATATTACCCGTCCCATAGCCAATATTATAACCAAATAAAGTCCTAATTGATCCTAGATTTAATGAGCTCGATTAGTGGCATGGTGCATCTTTTGTGGCATATGAATGTTATTTCTGAGAGTGAGTGAATTCTTTCAATCTTGAGTTCCTAAGTGTTCTTAAATTTTATTGTGTGGAACTACTCTCTTTTATTGTGTGAGGACACTTGATTCATGAAGGAAAGGTAATGTCAGTGACCTCTATGTTAGAGCAAGTGAGTGAGTTGTGAATAATGTGTTGTACTTGTGAGTCAAATCTTGAGGTGAAGATNGTGTCTATAAAAAGTGTAGTTTGATTGCTCGAGGACGAGCAATGATTTAAGTGTGGGGTGTTGATGATGGGCTATAATTACGTATTTTAGTCGCTTATTACACTCTAATTTACTGCACTTTAGTTGAGTTTGCGCTTTAATCACTAGTGTTTTGCACTAACAGTGTGTTTTATGCCTTGTAGGAGTTATTCCGAGTTATATAGCACCCAAAACTCTAGAACTAATAAACTATGAGATTAAAGGAAGAGCAGAGAAGAAAAACTAGTTAGAAGCCTCCTCCAAGCGTGGGTTGTGTTCCTCCACGTGAATTCCCCTTCAAAATATGTTAGATCCCTCTAAAGTGGCGTCCTCCACTCAAAAAATATGTTTAAGTCTTGCTTTTATACGTGTTGGGTAGGTCTAGGGCCGAAATAACCTTGTCCCAGGCAAAATAGGACAAAATCCGCATCACCAGCGCCCAGCATGGCGCCAGGCACCCTCCACGGCGCCCCACACTTTTGAGCTACTATTTTTGGCACCACAGGTAGGGCCGGGCGCCACCTGTGGCAACCAAATTAGCACATTGCCGGTTTCATTCGTTTTGGCAAAAATCTCGCACGTTTCGTCCCGTTCCGTTTGGCATTTGGAAAAACGTAAAACATAAAAGTTGTAACCCTTTGAGTTAGCTCTCCAACCATATATTGTGGAGATCAAATGGAGTTATAAGCAAAAAAGTTAGGTACATTTTACTGGACAGTGCTTAATATGCCTGCTCGAGTCTTCGTTTGTTCTTAACTATCAAAGTTGACCCCTAACACGATCCCGGCTTAATTCCTTGGGCTTTTACTCAGACATCAAAGCTCCAAATCACTTGAATTCATTTTATAACATCTACATGAACGTTGTAGTTGAAGCTTGAATTGTTCTTATTATTTTATCATATTGGTTTATTTATTCAATCTTGCGCTTAATTATTTGATTGCTTGATCACCAATTGAATACTATCAAGGTTATTTCGGCCCTAGACCTACCCAACACGTATAAAAGCAAGACCAAACATATTTTTTGAGGGGAGGACGCCACTTTACAGGGATTTAACATATTTTGAAGGGGAATTCACGTGGCGGAACACAACCCACGCTTGGAGGAGGCTTTTAACTAGTTCTTCTTCTCTTCTCTTCCTTTAATCTCATAGTTTATTAGTTCTAGAGTTTTGGGTGCTACATGAACGTTATACTTGAAGCTTGAATTGTTCTTATTATTTATCATATTGGTTTATTTATTCAATCTTGCGCTTAATTATTTGATTGCTTGATCATCAATTTAATACTATCTACGAATCTAAGATTGAACTCGGTAGAGGGAATTCTAGATTGCATATATGATTGAGTAGAGCAAGATATTAACTCTTAGGGGCAGCGGATTTGCGGTTAGGATAGGAATATACCTAATCGCCTTGCTTGGTTATTATAAATGCGTTCTTATTAATCCTAATTCTATAGAAATATAGGCGTTAGGTTAGGTTGAAAAGGCGAGTTGTACTTCGGGAGAAGACTACGAGCAATATTAACCCCGTCAATCAATAAATTAGATAAATTAATGAGACAATTTAAGTGGAAAACTCAATGGGATTGTTAGCTAACTCGTAGCTCTAGAATATTCACTCACATTGAATTCGTCTCTATAATTTGCCAACTTTTTTTCATTAATCTCTTAATTTGTTAATTTAGATTAATTTTAGTTAAATATTCATATGTTAGAATTCACTTGAATAGATTAATTATTTGGTTTAATTTAGTTGATAGTTAATCACAAGTTCCTGTGGGTACGATATCTGGATTTACAATCCTATATTACTTGTTGACCACATATACTTGCGTGTACATTTGGGAGCAACAACACTCCACCAGTAGTAGTACTATGCCAATTCCAATGGCTTTGAGAAGGCAGAATATGCCCATTACCCATTCCCTTTTGAATAGTAGAAAAAGAAAATACACTAAAGACGTTGCGTGAGTTCTACGAATAAAAGACCAAAATTAAGTTGTAGTACTAAAGATGATGATTCAGACAAGTTTTTCAATAGTGATTTGGATCAGGCACTAGCACTACCAGAAAAAGTAGGTTGTTCGAGATACTGGCAGAAATGGGGAACGCGACGAACAGGCAAAGTTAAAATTTCAAGATCAAACGATTGCAGAAAGGATTGAAGTGGCAAAAAAGTTAAAGTTGCAGAAACGTAGAGAGCTGAAAGGAATGCTTTAGAAAAGATGGTAAAGACAGTTGAATTTTGATAATAGGTGAATTAGACTATAATTGGACCCTAAAGAACCATATTTTTGTATGCTTTGTGGTAAAAAGTGATAACCAAATACTCTGATTAGTGCTTTTCATGTTTTGCAGGCTATAACCAATGAAAGAAGTCGATGGAGCACGTTTGGGATCAATTATGGAGAAAAGGAGGCCAATCAAACAATGCCCATGAAATGCACCAAGTGAAGAGACAAAAGCAGAGCTGAACTTGGCCTGCCGCGGTCAGACCGTAACTGCGGTAGGACTGCGGTAGAACATCACTAAAGATTCAGAAGACCTCTTTGGCTGTGGTCCTGGCGTAACCGCGGTGGTACCGTGGCAGAATGCGGAAAAGCCAGGGACTTAAGTGTCAAGTCGGAAAAACTTTGTGTAAAACCCTTTTAAGAAGTAGGAATTCGGCCACATTAGGGCAGATTTGTTTTGGAGAGTACTTTTGCAAGAAACACAAGTGTGAGAGATCACCCAAAAACATCATAGTTCTTTATTTCTTCTGTTGCTTACAATTTTCCATGATGAATATTTTCGTAGTTTATCTTTACGTTGTTATGAGTAGCTAAATTCTTTAGTCTAAGGTTTTGATGGAACCTAATGAAGGATGAACTTCTTGATTATGTTCATATAGTTTTGCCGGTTAATCTCTATTTGTTCAATTACGTGTTTGTTGTAGTTAATAGACAGGATCCTCAATTAGCTGTGCCTATTTAGTGTGCATAATTTGGGAGAGAGCGCATATTTAGGTAATTGTTGAACAAGACCACTCCCAAAGTATAGAGGGATCTATAACTGTAGGTTTAAAGGCAGGATTAGGGATAACGAAGCCTTGGGTGTAATCAAAAGTGAGCTGTAATAAACAAAGTCAGCTAGCGTATCTCGGGAGAGTGCGTCTAGTAAATTATTGCGATTACTCGGGAGAAAGGTGAACTATTTTGAAAAAGGAAGAGCCACTTGAATTGAAAAAAAAAACATAAAAACTCCTAGATAAGTGGTGGCTCTTGATGCAAGTGTACTTAAAGAAGAATGATGTAGTGACATTGATATGACGGTGGAATGTTGGGGGTGACATAAGGATGAGGTTTAATCGAGAAAATGTATGTATTAAAGTACTTAGAGAGGTGTAGTCACTCTCATATCTAAATGCATCCTACTCGTCCCGTAGCCTACATTACAACCTAATGAAGCCCTATTGATCTTTGACCGAACAATTCGATTAGTAGAGTATTACACTAAGGGCAAGCTTATGGTGTATCTGTGTCGCTTATGAATGTTCTTTGCTGAGAGTGAGTGAATTCGTTTATTCTACAGTTCCTTGTTGTTTGATTTCATGTGTGTGGAACTTCTCTAAAAAATGTGATGTGAGGGCATTTAACTCAAGAAGAAGAATCAAGTCTTCACTTCTGTTAGAGTACATAGAGTAAGCATGAGTGTGGCATGACATTAGAGTCTTCATCTGAGGTGTGACTGTTGCACCGCTTAGGTTGTTCTTTCATAATAGCAGGTGTGACATAAATAAGATAATTCATCTATCGAATTGGCCTAGAAGTGTGGTTCAACTTGCTCGAGGATGAGCAAAGATTTAAGTGTGGGGTGTTAATAATAGGTGAATTAGACTATAATTGGACCCTAAAGAATCACATTTTTGTATGCTTTGTGGTAAAAAGTGATAACCAAATGCTCTGATTAGTGCTTTTCATGTTTTGCAGGCTATATCCAATGAAAGAAGTCGATGGAGCACGTTTGGGATCAATTACGGAGAAAAGGATGCCAATCAAACAATGCCCACGAAACGCACCAAGTGAAGAGACAAAAGCAGAGCTGAACTTGGCTTGCCGCGGTCAAACCGTAACTGCGGTAGGACTGCGGTAGAACATCACTAAGATTCAAAGGACCTCTTTGGCTGCGGTCCTGGCGTAACCGCGGTAGGACCGCGGCAGAACGCGGAAAAGCCAGGGACTAAAGTGTCAAGTCGGGAAAACTTTGTGTAAAACCCTTATAAGAAGTAGGAATTCGGCCACATTAGGGCAGATTTGTTTTGGAGAGTACTTTTGCAAGAAACACAAATGTGAGAGATCACCTAAAAACATCATAGTTATTTATTTCTTCTTTTTCTTGCAATTTTCCATGATGAATATTTTCGTAGTTTATCTTTACGTTGTTATGAGTAGCTAAATACTTTAGTCTAAGGTTTTGCTGGAACATATTGAAGGATGAACTTCTTGATTATGTTCATATAGTTTGCCGGTTAATCTCTATTTGTTCAATTACGTGTTTATTATTGTTAATAGATAGGATCCTCAATTAGCTGTGCCTATTTATTGTGCATAACTCAGGAGAGAGTGCATATTTAGGTAATTATTGAACAACACCACTCCCAAAGTATAGAGGGATCTATAACTGCGGGTTTAATGGCGGGATTAGGGATAACGAAGCCTGGGGTGTAATCTAAAGTGAGCTGTAATAAACAAAGTCAGCTAGCGTATCTCGGGAGAGTGCATCTAGTAAATTATCGCGATTACTCGGGAGAGATTTACGGTAAAAAGAGTGCTTGATAGAGATATTTTGGTGAATCTATATGAAACATAACCGGAAGGGATTCCATCAACAGGGGAAATCACTACCTTAGAACCTTCTCATTATTGTTTACAACACAAGCAAATTTAGTGTACAGCTGTTTGTTTATTTACTTTCAATCTTAGTTAGTGGAAATACCATAAACTATTGTTTATAACATTTGGGGAAGTTGATCATAAAGAATTTAGTGATTCCAACAAAGGTAATTGATAGGTTAATTCTCTGTGGGATTCGACTCCGGACTGTAAATCGAATTATATTTGCAACGATCGCATTGTCCTTTTTATAAGGCATAGTTGGGTGTGATCAAATTTTGGAGCCATTGCCGGGGACTAACGGTGTTATCAATTACAATTGAAAGAAGTACAAACATTATTAGTGTAGTCAGTTTTCTCTATACCCAATTTTTACATTAATTTTTAACGTTTGTTGACTGGGTTGCACAGGTGCATGCCTAGAAACTCATCGAGATTTGGTGAAGTATTTCAAGCATTATCAGATCCCGAGAAAGTTTTCAGGGCTTTGAATCGGGCCAACCGGAAAAACAAACAACAACCAACAACTGGACAATTCGAAACAATCATGGGAGATGACCAGGAAAACCCAACAGTAACAATAGCACCAGTTCCAGAGGCTGCTCTCTATAACTGGGCACAACCCACAACCGAGAATCTATCCACAACGATAGTAGTCCCACAGATACAGGCTGAGTCATTCCAAATCACAAATAACATGTTGCACTTGTTGCAGAATAAGGGACTATTTTCGGGGTCACAAGGTTAAGATCCTCAGTAGCACTTGAAGAATTTCTTGTCTATCTGCATAAACCAAAGGCAACCCAATGTATTTTCGGAAGCATCAAACTGTTATTGATTCCATTCTCAGTGACAAGAGCTGCCCAGACTTGGCTGAATTCATTCCCCATAAATTCTATAGCATCATGGGATGAACTAGTCAAGCAATTTCATAACAAGTTCCACCCACCCAACAAGACTGCTCAACAAATTGATGAGATTTTGAGCTTTAAACAGATACCGATGGAGACTTTTCATGAAATATAGGAGCGTTTTAAAGGGATGTTGGTCATATGTCCACACCATGGTGTTCCAAATCTAATGTTGGTGCAACGTTTCTACATGGGATTGTCAAATAGCATAAAGAACATTGTCGATGCTTCAGCTGGTGGGGCATTCTTGAGCAAAACATGGAGAGAGGGCCAGAGTCTGCTCGACAAGATGGCACAGAATTTGGGATGGATAACCAGAAATGCACCTATCACTCCAGTGGTGCACTCAGTGCCTTTAGATCCATCCAATTCTATGGGTGAAAACATGGCTACCTTATTGACACAGATGAGCGTACTCACCAAAAAGGTGAAAGAGTCAGGGCAGAAACAGCAGGTACATATTGTTGATACTACTAACGGGGGCTTGTGCGCATCTTGCATTAGTCAGTCAGTTGTTAATCAGTGGAATGCAGAACACAATCATCATCACTATCCTGAAGAAATGAACTATGTGTCTAATTATGGTAGCCAGAGCCAGGGTAGTCAGAAATGAGGTCAACAAAATCAGCAGTACAGGCCAGTACAACCATAGTTCAACACTGAGAACATGGGAGGTATGAGACCCCCCAACAATATGGCACCTTACCCACGACCAAATGGATACAATAATCAGAATCAGCAGCGGGGGTATCACCCACCTCAACAGCAGCATGGTGGAAGGCAGGAAGATGGGTTTGCTAGACTTGAAGCAATGATGCAGCAGGTTATTGGGTCTAATGCATAAGTTAATAAGAGAGTCAATGCACATGATGCAGCAATAAAAAATATTGAGGTGCAGGTGGGCCAGATTTCGATGTCGCTAAACAATCGTCCTCATGGGGCACTACCTGCAGATACCTAAAAAAATCCAAAAGATCAGGGACCGAAGCAGCTGATGGTGGTGAGTCTATGTAATGGAAGAGATTTGGATGAAGAGCAAGAAAGGGCTCGAGAAGATATACAGGTTGAGACACTCACACCAGTGCCCATCGAGCTAGATGAATCAATGAAACTGACAGAGGTGACAGTCCAGCCTGCTCAAGAAGAAAATAGCATTCAGAATGAGACCAAGAAAGAAGCTGAAACAGTCGAGGATCTAGTAGTTGATTTAGCAGCTGATAAAGATCAGTCCCAATTTAAGTACAAAAAGGAAGAGCAATACAAGAAGTTCTTTGACATGCTGAAGCAAATCCAGGTAAATATACAATTTATTGAAAATTTGAAGTAGATGCCTGGGTATGCGAAAATGATGAAGGACTTGATGTCCCGAAAGTTTGATTTCTAAGACTTGGCCACAGTTACTCTTACTCAGACTTGTAGTGAAGTGGTGACTAGACCAATTGCGGAGAAGCTGTCTGATCTAGGGAGCTTTAAAATTCCATTCACTATTGGTAATTTTGCTTTTGCTAAGGCACTGTGTGATCTAGGGGCCAACATCAATCTTATGCCCCTAGCAATTTATAAGAGGTTGGGCATTGGAAGAGCTAGAACCACCTCTATGTTGTTGCAGCTGGCTGACAGGACTGTGAAACGATCCTCTGGAATCTTAGACGATGTGCTGATTCAGGTAGGGAAATTTGTGTTCCCTGCAGATTTTGTGATCCTAGATTGCAAGGTGGATGAAGAGATTCCCATAATTTTGGGAAGACCGTTCCTAACCATGGGGAGAGCTCTAATTGATTGTGAGACTGAGGAGCTCAAGATGAGACTGAACGATGAAGAAATAACATTCAATGTGCAGAAATCTATGAGGTGACCAAGTTAATTCGCCAATTGCTCACCTATTGATGCCGTGGATGTAATTGTAGAGACTGATGATGAAAGGCTGACTATTGAGGACCCCCTTGCTGCATGTCTAATGAATTTGGATGAGGCAAATGGAGAGGATCTAGTGGAATGGGTGTTGGCATTAGAGGGTAGAGGGTTCTGGGATAGAACCCTAGAGTTTGAGCCCTTGCACTTGGAAAATCGAGAAACTCCTCCAGCCAAGACATCCATCAAAGAAACACCAAGGCTGGAATTAAAGCCATTGCCCGCGCATCTCAGGTATGAATTTCTTGGACCCAACTCCACATTACCTGTTATTATCTCATCTAGTTTGGTAGATGTGCAGGCTCAACAACTATTGCATGTACTTAAGGAGTGCAGGACTGCCATTGGATGGACCATGGCAGACATATAGGGGATCAGCCCCGCCTACTGTATGCACAAAATTCTACTGGAAGAGGGACACAAACCTTCCAGGAAACACCAAAGACGGCTGAACCCAAATATGAAGGAAGTGGTGAAGAAAGAAGTAATCAAGTGGTTAGATGCGGGAATCATTTTCCCAATCTCTAACAGCAGCTGGGTTAGCCCGGTTAAATGTGTTCCTAAAAAGGGTGGCATGACGATAGTTAAGAATGATAAGAATGAATTGATCTCTACAAGAACCGTCACGGGCTGGAGAATTTGCATGGACTATCGAAAGTTAAATCAAGCCACCCAGAAAGACCACTTCCTATTTCCCTTCATTGATCAGATGTCAGACAGATTGGTAGGGAGATCATATTTCTATTTTTTGCATGGGTACTCCGGGTACAATCAGATCTCCATTGCACTGGAGGATAGAGAGCAGACCTTTTTCACTTGCCCGTATGGAATTTATGCCTTTTGGAGGATGCCCTTTGGCCTATGCAACGCACCCGCCACATTCCAATGGTGCATGATGGCCATATTCACTGACATGGTAGAGGATATAATGGAGGTGTTCATTGATGACTTCTCAGTGGTGGGGAACTTATTTGATGATTGCCTGATAAATCTGACTCGTGTGCTGAAACGGTGTATCGAGACTAACTTGGTTCTGAATTGGGAGAAGTGCAACTTTATGGTACACGAGGGCATAGTCTTGGGAAACCGGGTGTTAAGCAAAGGAATTGAGGTGGATCATGCTAAGGTAGATGTGATAGCAAAGCTACCCCATCCAACTTCAGTCAAAGTAATCAGAAGCTTCCTCGGGCATGCCGATTTCTATCGGCGATTCATAAAAGACTTCTCAAAGATCGCCAACCCTCTCTGTAAGTTGTTATTAAAAGATCACCCTTTCTTATTTTTTGATGATTGCAGGGTAGCATTCGAGGAGCTGAAAAAGAGGCTAGTCACAACACCTATCATAGTTCCCCCCGACTGGGAGTAACCGTTCGAACTAATGTGTGACGCTAGTGACTATGCAGTGGGGCAGTGCTAGGACAGTGGAAATACAAGCTGATGCATCCAATATACTATGCTAGTAGAACGCTGAGTGGAGCCCAGCTGAATTACACTATGACTGAGAATGAGATGTTGGCTGTGGTGTTTGCTTTCGACAAGTTCCGATCATATCTGATTGGTTCCAAGGTAATTATATATACTGACCACGCATCTCTCAGGTACTTAATTGAGAAGAAGGATTCTAAGCCGCGCCTGATTCGTTAGGTGCTGCTGCTGCAAGAGTTCGACCTCGAAATTTGTGACCATAAGCGCACAGAAAATCAAGTCGCTGATTATCTATCACGACTTGAAGGAGCTAAAAAATCAATCGAGGTCGAAGATATCCTAGAAACCTTTCCAGACGAGCAACTGCTCGCTACTAATCTTGAGGAAGTGCCATGGTATGCAGACTTTGCTAATTACCTGGCCAGTGGTATAGTTCCTTATGACCTTTCATCTGTACAAAGAAAAACGTTTTATCGTGATAGTCGTATGTATTATTGGGATGAGCCTTATCTATTTATAATATGTGTTGACAATATGATCTAGAGGAGTGTCTCCGAGATAGAACAATCTTCTGTTTTGCAGGCTTGTCACGCATCAGCATATGGAGGATATTTTGGAGGGGTCAGGACAACTGCGAAAGTTCTTGAGGCCGGATTCTTTTGGCCAACAGTGTTTAGAGATGCACACCTATTGGTGAAGGGCTGCAATGAATGTCAGTGGACGGGGAACATTTCTCGTCGCCACGAGATGCCCATGAACCCGATTCAAGAGGTGGAAGTGTTTGATGTCCGGGGGATTGACTTTATGGGCCCCTTCGCCAGCTCATTTGGCAATAAATACATAGTTGTTGCTGTGGATCATGTGTCCAAGTGGGTAGAAGCTACTGCGTTACCCACTAATGATGCAAGAGTGATGATGGAATTTCTGAAAAAGAACATATTCAACCAATTTGGGACACCACGAGCGATTATCAGTGACTGAGGCACTCACTTCTGTAATAGAGCCTTCAAAAAGTTACTTGCAAAGTATGACGTACGCCACAAGGTGGCTACTCCATATCACCCGCAAACTAGTGGGCAGGTTGAAGTGTCCAACAGAGAGATAAAGAGTGTGTTAACCAAGACTGTGAATGCCACAAAAACTGATTGGGCGAGAAAGCTAGAGGATGCACTCTGGGCCTACAAGACCGCATTTAAAACACCAATTGGTATGTCACCATATAAGTTGGTATTGGAAAGGCCCGTCACCTGCCAGTAGAACTTGAACATAAAGCGTGGTTGGCATTGAAGCAGTTGAACTTAGATATTGTAGCTGTAGGCACAACTAGAATCACTAAGTTGCATGAGGTTGACGAGTTCAGACATCTTGATTTTGAGAGCACAAGATTGTACAAGGAAAGAATGAAGAGGTTACACGACCAGAACATTGTTGTGCGACATTTAAAACCCAGGGACATGGTATTTCTCTATAACTCAAGATTGCGGCTGTTCCCTGGTAAGCTTAAGTCAAGATGGTCTGGACCATTTCGAGTGGTTGAAATATTCCCTTCAAGTGCTATAGAGATCGCCGCTGAGAAAGACTCTCGTATATTTAGAGTCAATGGGCAGATATTAAAACTATATGTGTGCATGAACGAACCAAAGGAAGGGTCTAAGATCCACCTGACCGAACCTCAGAGGTCGAGCGAGCCTTAAATGCGTTCACGTGCATCGTGCCGCGACGTTAAATCAGGCGCTGCATGGCAGGAAACCCATGAATGTGTTGTAAGTGTACTCTGTAATGTCATATAAAAAAATAATAATAAAAAAAAAGATACAGAGAGAGGTTGAGCGAATCTTGCGCTCGTGCTGCATCGTGCCGCAACTTTAAATTAGGCGCTTCATGGGAGGCAACCCACGACAGTAGAATTTCTAACATGTTGTATATATGCAGGTTAGTGCGGAGGACTTTGCATTACGAGCCTGGACATAACATGGGTAAGGTAGGCATTAAAAGAGGTAAAAATAGTGCCTAAGGGGTAAAACAATGAAAAGAACCTCGAAATTCGCATCCAGGAACAGGCCCACTGCGGTCGTGGCGTAACCGCGATGGGACCATGGTCAGAGACCATCTCTAAAGTTGGTTCACCATGGTAGCGGTGTAACCGCGGTGGGACCGCGGTCAGAGACCCTCTTTGAAGTTGGTCCACCGCGGTCGCGGCGTAACCGCGGTGTGACCACGGTAGGTCGGGCCAGGCCCGGGTACGATTTGCAGAATTTTTTTTTAATTTTTTATTCTCCCCCCCCCCTTTAATTACCCTACACTAATCCCACCCCACCCATTACCCACCACCCCTTTTCCTTCTATTCTCTCTTCTTCTCCATTCTTCTTCTTCTTCTTCTTCCCAAATTCTCAATCTCTCCATTCTTTTTCTTCTTCTTCTCCCCAAAAACCCACTCTCTCTTCTTTCTTCTTCTCCCCATAACCCACAACCCCCATTTGTTTTTCTTCCTTCTTCTTACCCCTTTCTCCATCCAAACCCTAACCACCCACCAATCTTCCCAAAAATGCCCCACCCCCTACCCATCCACAACCCCCAAAATTTTTTCCCAAGACTCCGCAGTAATCGTCAAGTAAGTTTTTCTACTTTTCCTTGTGTTGAATGTATTTTGCATTATGTAGTGATTATTGTATATAATTCTTGTTTTTGGTTGCAATGGAATTTTAGACTCCAAGTTTGGTGTGTAGTTGGTGTTTGGGATCGATTTGTGTAGATGTGGGGGTGTATTCCTAGTTGACAATTTTTGTGTGGGGTGGCTGGTGGTAGAATTTAACTGTATTTATTGGTGGAAGCTTGTGGGGGGAGGGGGGTCTTATATGGCGGAATTGTACCATTTATAGGTGGTGTGGGGAAAATAGTGGATGTTGTCCACTTTGGGTAATTGTTTGGTGCCAGCGGGTGGCGAATTCTGAGTATCCATCCGACTGGCACATGTTTGGCTGCCCCTGATAGTTATGATGAATTGATTGCAGGTACTATGGCCCGAAAGAAGCGTAGGAACTCAGAAAGCACTTCTGACGTGCCGATTTATGATGCCACCCAGTTCACGTTCGAGGAGGCCCATGACAGGTTTCATGCGAAAGCCACAAAAAGCTTTGTCCCGGAGATTGGTATTGACAGGGCTTCCCTCCGTGTCGAAAAATCGGACATGTATGAGGTAATCCTCCGGAGAGGGATGGAGTGCTTGTTCGATGAACCTGAAACGGCAAACCCAATGATAGTTCGGGAGTTCTACGCGAACTGCCCGAAAAATATGCGTCGTTCTATGGTGGTGCAGGGCAAAGTGGTAGATGCCTCAGTACAGAAAATTTACCAGGTCCTGCAGCTGCCTGCGTTCACTGGCGATAATGATTATTACCACAATTCTCTGAGGGTCGATTGGGACACTCTGATTGCGTCCATGAGCTCAGGGGGATGGCCAGTTTGGATACAGGAAAAAATGACCCTGCATTCCAAGTCGTTCACATGGGAAGCTAAGTGCTGGTTCACCATGATTTGCAATAAGTTATTGTCCACGGGCAACACAACAGATGTGAACAACTTACATGCTTTATTGGTTTGGTGCTTCGTGACCAGGAAGGACGTTGATGTTGCAAAAATCATTCGAGATGAAATGATCCTCCGGTCGCCTCTGATAACTAAGGGGTTTTACTACTGCTCACTTGTGATGAGGTTATGTTTGCTGGTTGATGTCCCAGTCAGTCATACGGATGGCATTTTACCCCATAAAACAGCTTTTAGAGCGTCAAAGATCAAAGTGAGAGGAGATGCACCTCTACACACATTGACCTGGATGACGATGATGACGCCCCAGCACCCATGGCACCACGCAGGAGGTTTTATGATGCAGTTGGATCCTTACGGCAACCCCGAACTGGGGTGGAGTTCTCTAGATCATACTCCAACCGGCCCTTGTTTCCTTCTGTGGAGGAAGACGTGGAAGAACTTCGCTCCTCGGTAGATAGCCTGCATGTTCATTTGGATCCATGTCTAGACGGCAGGCCAGGTCTGAGAGCCGGGTGATGGCTTGGTTCTGTGCTATAGGTAGGCCCTGTAACATGGATCCCAACACCGTCTCTGACTCCGACTGATGACCAGGGAAGTTCTCTTCCCCTTCTGCACTTTAATTATTTTATGACATGAGGACATGCCATACTCTATGTGTGTGGGGTGGGAGACTTGGGTTAGTGTATGTATGGTTAGTGTATATATGTGTTGTTGTGTATGTAGCTTAGATGTCACCGACTTGGCCCAATGATGGACACTTGTCGACCGGTTTCTTGAGGGCTAAGGTCGGATAAAAAAAAACTAGAAAAGGTAGGAGACTCTTCCTGATGACAAACCACCTAGATAGTATTCTTGAGGGAAATAGTCTAATTAAAAAACCAAAAAGATTTTTTATTTTATTTTATTCTCTTTTTAGTTAGTGTAGTAATTCCCCCTTGGTTTTTCTTTTGACCGCGGTTCTTTTCCAAGGGTTTTTCTTGAACCGGGTTAGGTAGATTTTTCTTTAATAGATTTTAGGACCCTTAGGACTCTTTTGGGCTAAGATGGGTGAGGTCAAGAATGCATCCCGCGGTGTACATACCTGCAATTACTTAAAGCGAACTTGAGGGTGCGACGTCTAGGCTCATGTGTAGACTCTTAATCTTATGCCTTAATTTTGTACACCCTAGCTTACTTGAACGCTCATGTGAATGTGTTGACAAACTAATTCGGAATGAGTTACATGCCAAGTATGTGTGAAGTAATACACGTATTCTATGCTTGCATGCGATACCTAGATCTTGCCCCGTGTGTGTGCAAAGCGAAATAGTAGTTGTTTGGTCTTAGAAATGATTTAGGCATTTCATTGTGTAGCCTATATAATCATGAATCCACCAGTACATATTACCATATTTAACCCCTTTGAGCCTATAATCCTTTTTCTTTGGCAACCACATTACAAGCCTTACTTATTAGTTTGAATTAACCATCTATTTGAACCTTTTCACCTCTCATGAGCACTTGAATTGTTATAAACCTTGTAAAAGTTAAAGTGTGGGGTGGTTGGTTTGGCTTTCGAGTGGAACTAGTTGAATAAGGAGAAAGGTGCACTGTTTTGAAAAAGGAAGAGCCACTTGAATTGAAAAAAAAAATAAACATAAAAACTCCTAGATAAGTGGTGGCTCTTGATGCAAGTGTGCTTAAAGAAAAATGGGGTAGTTACATTGATGTGAAGGTGGAATTTTGGGGGTGACATAAGGATGAGGTTTAATCGAGAAAATGTATGTATTAAAGTTCTTAGGGAGGTGTAGTCAATCTCATATATAAATGCATCCTAGTCGTCCCGTAGCCTACATTACAACCAAATGAAGCCCTATTTGATCTTATAATGAACAATTTGATTAGTAGAGTATTACACTAAGGGCAAGCTTATGGTGTATCTGTGTGGCATATGAATGTTCTTTGCTGAGAGTGAGTGAATTCGTTTATTCTACAGTTCCTTGTTGTTTGATTTCATGTGTGTGGAACTTCTCTCAAAAAGGTGATGTGAGGGAATTTAACTCAAGAAGAAAAAGCAAGTCTTCACTTCTGTTAGAGTACATAGAGTAAGCATGAGTGTGGCATGACATTAGAGTCTTCATCTGAGGTGTGGTTGTTGCACTGCTTAGGTTATTCTTTCATAATAGCAGGTGTGACATAAAAAGGATAATGCATCTAACTAATAGGCCTAGAAGTATGGTTCAACTTGCTCGAGGACGAGCAAAGATTTAAGTGAGGGGTGTTGATAATAGGTGAATTAGACTATAATTGGACCCTAAAGAACCACATTTTTGTATAGATTTGTGGTAAAAAATGATAACCAAATGCTCTGATTAGTGCTTTTCATGCTTTGCAGTCTATATCCAATGAAAGAAATCGATGGAGCATGTTTGGGAACAATTACGGAGAAAAGGAGGCCAATCAAACAATGCCCAAGAAATGCACCAAGTGAAGAGACAAAAGCAGAGCTGAACTTGGCCTGTCGCGGTCAGACCGTAACTGCGGTAGGACCACGGCAGAAAATCATTAAAGATTCAGAGGACCTCTTTGGTCGTAGTCCTAGCGTAACCGCGGTGGGACCGCGGCAGAACGCGAAAAAGCCAGGGACTAAAGTGTCAAGTCGGGAAAACTTGGTGTAAAACCCTTATAAGAAGTAGGAATTCGGCCACATTAGGGCAGATATGTTTTGGAGAGTACTTTTGCAAGAAACGCAAGTGTGAGAGATCACCCAAAAACATCATAGTTATTTGTTTCTTCTTTTTCTTGCAATTTTTCATGATGAATATTTTCGTAGTTTATCTTTACGTTGTTATGAGTAGCTAAATACTTTAGTCTAAAGTTTTGATGGAACCTATTGACGGCTAAACTTCTTTATTATGTTCATATAGTTTGCCGGTTAATCTCTATTTGTTCAATTACGTATTTATTGTAGTTAATTGACAGGATCCTCAATTAGATGTGCCTATTTAGTGTGCATAACTCGGGAGAGAGTGCATATTTAGCTAATTGTTGAACAACACCACTGCCAAAGTATAGAGGGATCTATAACTTCGGGTTTAAAGGCGGGATTAGGGATAACGAAGCCTTGGGTGTAATCTAAAGTGAGTTGTAATAAACAAAGTCAGCTAGCATATCTCGGGAGAGTGCGTCTAGTAAATTATCGCGATTACTCGGGAGAGATTTACGGTAAAAAAAGTGATCATAATTGATAGAGATAGTTTGGTGAATCTATATGAAACATAATGGGAAGGAATTCCATCAACAGGGGAAATCACTACCTTAGAACCTTCTCATTATTGTCTACAACCCAAGCATATTTAGTTTACAGCTATTTGTTTATTTACTTTCAATCTTAGTTAGTAGAAATACCATCAACTATTGTTTACAACGTTTGGGGAAGTCGATTATAAATAATTTAGTGATTCCAACAAAGGTAATTGATAGGTTAATTCTCTGTGGGATTCGACTCCGGACTGTAAACCGGATTATATTTGCAACGACCGCATTGTGCTTTTAATAAGGCTTAATTGGGCATGATCAAATTTAATGACGATGTGCAAGTATTAAAAGATTTTGAGAGACTGATTAGCATCCGAGAGAATGATTTCCATTACGTACCCTCCGAAAAGTTTTGGCTTAATGATTCTTCTGTATCAGTTTTCTTTCCAATTGCTACTGTTTAGAAAAATTATGTTTGTCATCAGATGCTAATATATATGTAGCACACTCTTGTAAAGACTTTGCTTTAGTAAAAGATTGAGGTGTATTTTAGCCACTTGTTGGGGTTCATTAGTTTTTGTATGATACATTAGCACAATGATTTGTATTATTGACATCTTTACACTTTCTATTTGTATTTTATATTGTGTCTTAATGTATTCTGCTTCTGTTATTTGTTAAGCTTTTTATTTTTTTATTTTAATGAAATGGATGAGTTAAAGAAAATTTATATTCAAACCATGCACAAAAAGATAAGATGCTCATAGAAAATCTGGTGCAATTCCTTAACAGTAGAGTGAAGCATTCAGAGCATACCTTCTGTTGTTTGCTGGGAAATCTAGTTTATGAGTAGATGCTCAAAATGTTTGACAATAAAATTGTGTCAGGATGACAGATCATTCCACAGATCTCAAAGACGTGTGTTATCTGATGGATTATAATAAGCAGCGGAAGCAATCCCAGTACAATTCCTTAACAGTAGAGTGATGCATTCAGAGAATACCTTAAGTTGCAAGTATGATCTACTAATTAAATATTTCAAGTTTAACTGCTCTTGCAAAACAAAATTACCATTACCTATTCTGTTTTGGTTTATTAAACCTTCTGTATTTCTCCAAAATTCAGTAGGACAAGGCCTTAAACTATCTACGGAAAAGGCCTAAAAATGCCACTCAACTTTCAGAAATGGTCTATCCATGCCATCCGTTAAAAAAATGCTCATTTCATGCCACTGCCGTTAAAAAAATGGCCCATCCATGCCATTATTGACTAACGGCTCAATTTTTATTTGGCCCATCCATGCCACTGTCGTTAGTCAATAATGGCATGGATGAGCCATTTCTTTAATGGCAGTGGCATGAAATGAGCATTTTTTTAACGGATAGAACTCTAGATTCGAGATCAACTTCAGTACACGTAAAAAAAAAACAAGAACCGACATTGTTCCCGGCCAATAAAAAACCAAAACTAAGTTGTAGCACTAAAGTTTCTGATTTAGATAATTTTTACAGTGATTTGGATCGGGCACATGCAGTACCAGTAAAGGCTGTTGTTCGAGGCACGAGCAATAAGGGGGTTGTGCAACATGCAACAGAGATACAGAGAAAACAGCATCAACTTGAATTAGAGAAAGTCAGGATTAATCAAGAGGCAAAGTTAAAGTTGCAGAAACAAAGAGAAGCTGAAAGAATTGCTTTAGAAAAGATGATAAAAACTGTTGAATTTAATGACGATTTGCAAGTATTGAGAGATTTTGCGAGACTAATTGGACACTAGAGAGAGAAATGGTTTTAGCAAAGTGACATGTATAAACTACTGTAGGATTTTATGTTAGAAAAAAATGTTCCCTGCATCCAATATGTCATATGCTAGTATAATATTTTGAACACATTATTGACAATTGTTGTTTTATTCATAAATTACAGTTATTTTCTGTATTACGTGATTAATTTGTGAGACTTTTCTTCTAGAGATTATGATAATAAGAATCACGTCATTTGGGTTCAACTTAATATTGTTCCTTGTTCGCAAGATTAATTATTAAAAATATATGTGTCACGACCCAAACTCCGCACTGGTCGTGATGGCGCCTCTCGTGAAGACGAGGCCAGCCAACTAACCCAACTCGTCTTTTCAAAAAGAGTTAAACATAAATAAACAACTTATACATGACTTATTAGTATTAATTAACTGATATACAATCCAACACAGCTCAAACCGGGGTGTCACAAGTCACGAGCATCTATAATAATGTAATTACATTTACAAGTCTAGAAATACACCGAACATGAATAATGAATAATATAGAAAAGAAAATGGTCCTGCGAATGCTGGCAGTCACCTCGCTAAACTCCTACAGCTCTGCCTCCAAACAGCCAATACCCGCTATCAGGTGAATAACTACCTGCAACTGCACATGAGGTGCAGGGAGTAAAGTGAGTACTCCAACTCAGTGAGTAATAAAGGTAAATAACAACTGAGCAGTAAGAAATCACATAAAGCAACCAACATATTGTATAGAAGCAGGGTACAATCCTTTGAGAAAACAGTGAAGCTGTGAAATCTTTAGAAATATCCTGGTTCAGTTTAAACCTCCTTTGAAAATAGTCTTTTCAACAGTTGCGAAACAATTTCAAAATAGTTAGGGCCGATATGCACATAAATCCGCCCCTCGGGTACAAATACCACAGTATAACAAGTAAAAGACAAGTAAGTATGCAAGATGAGCACAAATAAGCTCGCCCCTCGTGAAATATCTCAAAGCAGTACCGGCCCCTCGGGCTACCTCACAGTCACTCATATCAGCCCCTCGGGCTCACTCTCAGAAACACTCATATCAGCCCCTCGGGCTCAGTATCAATCACTCAGCATAATGGGTACCCGCGCTCACTGTGGGTGTGCAGACTCCGGAGGGGCCCTTTGCGGCCCAAAGCTATATCAACATAAGGCCTAAAAGCCTTCTCACATCACTCATAAGGCCTGAAATCCTCCTCACATCACTCACAAGGCCTGAAAGCCTCCTCAGATCACTCACAAGACCTAAAAGCCTCCTCACATCACTCACAAGGCCTGAAAGCCTCCTCACATCACTCAAGCCACCTGGTGGCACATATATGTATCTCAGGCCCTCGGCCTCATATCACTCAGCATATCCTCACATATGGCTCTCGGCCTCACTCAGTCCGAAAATTATCACAAGCCCCTCGGGCATTTGTAAAACAGTAGTTCTCAGCCCAAATATCATTTAGAAATATCATTTGAGTTTCAAATCTGTATGAAAACGGCTGAGTTTGTAGAAAAGTAGATATCAACAGGACGGAGTTCAAATAATAGATCAAAATAGTGATAAAAATCTTCGAAGGTTTCAAATAATTGGCATGAAGCCCAAATATGGCAATCAGCCCAAATCATGATAATAACAAATAAGTTTCAGTCAAATACGTGGTAAAATCATCAATCGGGATGGACCAAGTCACAATCCCCAACGGTTCTCTACCCCACGCTTGCTGTCCAGCGTGCAAGTCACCTCAACATAGCACTACGTTGTGCACTCTGGTGTTTCAAACCCTCAGGGCATCATTTACAACCATTACTCATCTCGAACCGGCGAAATCTCGAGCTCGCAATTCCTTTGCCCCTCAAATCAGCCTCCACGCGCGTCGAATCTAACCAAAACCACAACGAATACGTTCACAATATGCTAAGGGAATAAAAACCAATCGAAAACAATCAATAACAAGCACAAATCCCAAAATTATCAAAATGCAAGCCCCGGGCCCACTTCTCGAAACTCGGGTATTTTTGCATCAATAGATTTCTTATCCCGTCACGAGTTCATACATACCAAAATTTCTTAAATCTGACCTCAAATGGCCCTCAAATACACAAATCAAATTTCAAAATCTCAAGCCCTAGTTCATCAATTTTTGGCTTAATTTTCATGAATTTCTAGGTGGATTTCACAATATAATCGAGTTTTAAGACCAAGATTCTTACCTCAAGTCGTTTTCCATTGAATCCCCCTTTAATTTCCTTTAAGAATCTCCAAAACGAGTAGCCATGGGTGAAAATAAACACACATTCGCGAACAAAATGATTTTAAAACATTCTGCCCAGGCAATATGATGCAATCGCAGAACATTCCTCGCGATCGCGAAGAACAAACCTCAGCTACCAGAATTTAACCTTATGCGAATGCAATAGGTCTTATGCGAACGCAATGCACAGCAAAATTACCCTATGCGATCACGGACAATCCTCCACGTTCGCGATGAAAAATTTCCAAGCAATGCTTCAGGCCCCTTTTTACTCTATGCGAACGCGGCCTTTGCTACGCGTTCGCGAATAACAAATTCCACCCAACTCTGTGATTGCATCCCAGCTTGTGCGAACACAAAGAAAAAAAAAATGGACTGCCACCAAAGCTTCTTTGCAATCGCAATTGCACCTATGCGATCGCAATGAACAAAAATACCTACAACTGAAGCCTGCAATTTCTTCTATCTTTTAAGGCATAAAATGGTCCGATTGACCATTCGAAATTCACCCGAGGCTCTCGGAACCTCAACCAAACATATCAACATAATCCATATCATCATTCAAACTTTGTCCAATCATTAAAATACCTCAAACAATACCAAAATTCTCAAATTACATCGGATTCAAGCCTAAGTCCTCTGAAGGACAAATACCTGGTTGCTCCAAGAGCTATTACTGTTCACAAATTTCTAGATTCCCTGAAAATAGCCCGGAGTGTTTATAATGAAGATTTGGCAAATGGTTTTTGTACTATGAAGTTCATATATCATAGATATGGTCATATCGGAGGCTTTAACAACCCGGGAAACAAGATCTGTAGCAAAGCAAATCGAGCAAAATGGGAGGAGCACAGACGTATCGCTTTCATGGTAGCCTTCTTGGGTTTGATAGTGTTTCCAAGGAAAGATGAGAATATGGATATAAT
>MU756103.1:23550-38695 GCA_026770625.1 Nicotiana glauca | reverse complement strand
CTTCAAAAACTCATTCACTTGTCTTTTGCATATTTCTTCCTTGAATCCCTTTCGGTTTAACATTGATTCCGGAATAACTACAAAGAAAGGTGGCAGGATTAGTTCTATCGGGCTCAGCCTGTTCAGAATCAGAGGAAATGCCCAGCCTCAGCAAGTGCGTCAGGCCAATCCCGACTGACCATAGTGTTTGATGTTCTCAAAGCAAAGAAATTTGAAAAGAAAGAAAGTCAAAGACAAAGGTCCCGAAGACAGAATAAAGTGAAAAGGACAGAGCCCACACGGGCGAGTCATAATGAAACCTTGAGAGTTGAACACAGTCGGTTTGAAAAGAGGTTCACCCTTGAGGCCAGTAAGCAGCAAATTTCTCAACAGAAATGGGGTCGGAATCAAGCGATTGAGATGATCAAGGCCACAAAACCAACCACCATTTCAAACTAACAAATTGTTCTTTGTTGAAAATCGGTGCAATCAAAGCAACCTTGCAAGAATGCAGGTGCAATCCAAAAGAAATGAAATGCGCAAGTGCTGAAGCAGTTTTACAATAGGGAATCGACCAAAAGAGAGGTTTCTCCTCAAATTCTTTCATGTGTTTTGTTAAATAAAAAAGGAAAACATAAAAAAAAAAAGAAATGAAAATGAAAACCCCAAAAGAAAAACAAATCATAGTAGCATGGAGCTTGTTTTTTTCCAAATCCCGGCCAAAAAACCGAGGATCTCCCGGCCAAAAAACCGAGGAGCTTGTTTCTTTCCAAATCCCGGCCAAAAACCGAGGATCTCCTGGCCAAAAAATCGAGGAGCTTTCTCTTTCCAAATTCCGGCCAAAAAATCGAGGATCTCCCGGCCAAAAAATTGAGGATCTCCCGGCTAAAAAACTGAGGAGCTTGTTTCTTTCCAAATCCCGGCCAAAAAATCGAGGATCTCCCGGCAAAAAAACTGAGGAGCTTGTCTCTTTCCAAATCACGGCCAAAAAACCGAGGATCTCCCGGCCAAAAAACCGAGGATCTCCCGGCCAAAAAACCGAGGATCTCCCGGCCAAAAAACCGAGGAGCTTTTTCTTTCCAAATCCCGGCCAAAAAACCGAGGGTCTCCCGACCAAAAAATCGAGGAGCTTGTTTCTTTCCAAATCCCGGCCAAAAAACAGAGGATCTCCCGGCCAAAAAACCGAGGAGCTTTCTCTTTCCAAATCCCGGCCAAAAAACTGAGGAACTTTTTCTTCCAAATCCCGGCCAAAAAACCAAGAATCTCCCGGCTGAAAAACCGAGGAGCTTTTTCTTTTCAAATCCCGGCCAAAAAACCGAGGAGATTTTTTTTATCCCGGCCAAAAAACCGAGGATCTCCCGGCCAAAAAATCGAGGAGCCTTTTTCTTTCCAAATCCCGGCCAAAATATCGAGGACCTCCCTGGCATAACCCTAGGAGCTTTTTCTTGCCAAAGTCCCAGCATAACCCGAGACCCTTTTTCTTTTCCGGCATAACCCGGTCATCTTCTAGCATAGCCTGGATTCGTTTACAGAGATACACAATCCTGATTTAATTGCTTAGATATGTGTCACAACTAACTCACAGAATTTTCCTAGTGAAAACTGGGGCAGAAAATTTCGTTCATTTGTTTGTTTTAGTATCTTAAGCAGGTTGATCTCAAGACACAAGGTGCAAGATGACCAATGGAATAAATCTCAAATTAAGAATCAAGAAAAGAAGAAAAAAGAACAAAATAAATGAATTCAAACATGAATCAAGTAAAGGTGCGGATTGCTCAAAACCTGATTGAAGTCATAAGCTCCGCTGATCCTGCTTTCACCCAATGCTGCATGAAGAAGTAAACACCTACAACTTGCGAGCATCAAGATTCAGATCGAAGTCCACAGCAACATCAGCTAAGACTCAAGATCAAGTTTCAAGAGAATTATAGATAGGAATCTTGTAGCTCATAGTTGATAGGCATATCCAGATTAGCTTTGATTTTCCTTTTGGTGTAATAAGGAGGTTAGCAAGCAGTAGTAATAGCAGCAGCAGCAGCAACAGTGAAATCACAGCTCCTGGTAGTCTCAGCTACCAAACCCTCCCAAACTACACTGACCTGATTCCTGTTTGGCCAAGGATATGTAGGCAACCTCTGAAGCAGGGTGCGGTCAAACTTTTCAAAAATGCTTCACAACGGAATATGTGAACGGGCAAAAATCGCTCGTTTTTGCTCACTTATCTTTGCACGAAAACTCTTCGGGTTTTCGGGCAAAGAGGGGCAGCTGTGAGCACGTGATTTTTGCCCTAAGCAAATTATTTCCAAAAAATTCCAAACAAAATGATTTATTTATTATTTAATTTTTGTGAATTTTGTGTTAATTGTTGCATTTTTATTTGTGCATAATAATTCATAAGAAAATAAAAAAATATGCATTTGCATTTAGAGATTTAATTTCACATTTAGTATTAATTAGTATTAATTTATTTTAAAACAAAATAGGAGGAAAATAACAAAAGAGTTCACTTTTTGCATTTTAATTGTGAAAAAAAATTCGTCATGAAATGGTTTTTAATCAATTTTAGGAATTAATTAGTTTAGCTTAGAAATATATTAGGACTTTATTTTTTTTTAATTTTTGCAAAATCAGAAAAATAAGAAAAATATATATACAAAATGCAAAATAAGTAAAAGAATTGAAAAAAAAACAAATTAAAAGAGAGTGGTCTTGCAAAAGACCAATTTGGGCCAATTTTGAAATAATTTCCCCAGCCCAAACAAATTCTCCCATTCCTAGCCCAATTCCCTACCTGGTCCGAGTCTGATAAGAAGCCAAACGACGTCGTATGGCTCAAGTTCTTTTAATCTCGATCGTTCATTCCATTTGATCAACGGTCCAGAATCTTTTTGGTTGAATTACATAAATATGTAATAAAACTTATACAAAATCAGAGACAAACTATCTCTTCCTCGTACAAACTCACCCCATCGTCTTCCACGTCCTCCGCCTATCGCCGCTGGCCGGAAATCGCCTCCGCCGGCGGCAGAGCTCCGAACGACCTCAAATTTCTACCCCATGCCCCTCTCTTACTCCCCGTTCCATATCCATTATCACCTTCTCTCAAAACCCAGCCCAACTCCTCGAATTTCAGATCTAAAAACTGATGAAAAAACCCTAGTCCATCCAAATTTTACAAAATCGATACCACATGATTCCCTGACCTCCCTTTCCACGAATCCTTGGTTGAAACTCTTCGAACCTTTTGGAAGCCTTAACTGTGGATCTAGGGTTATCATTTTAGACCCGTTTTAAGATTTTGGAAATCGAATCGATTCCACGTTAATGCTATTTGTTTATTTTGGGTTAAGTAGACAAATAACATTAACCGGATTTCAATTCCGATGGGGTTTTCCGGGCAGAAGTCTGAGTAAGTTTCTTCTTTAGTTTTTTTTCAGTTTCTTTTGTTCGTCCTCTTTAGTTTTGATACTTGTTAGTGTAATCCATGCTCTCTTTGTTCTTTTGCTTTATTTCTGTTTAATCAATTCAAACAAATAATCATTGATTTAGTTAAGTTCACCTCTTTGATTGTTCAAACGTAGTTCTTTGATTTCCAGTTTAGTTCACCTCTTTGATTTCCAGTTTAGTTTAATTCTCTAATTTGATTCCTTGTTTTGTTTAAGTTCTGATTTCCTTTTATGTTTTCTTTTCTTCTTTTGTTAAAATGTTGTTTTGATTTTGTTAGTTAAATAATCAAATGCTAATTGGTCATTAGTATAATTAGGTTTTCTCTTTATTCTGTTTGTATGAAGTTAAATTTGGGATTCGATTTGGTTTGGTTGCGGTTTGTATTGTTAAATTCAGTCTTTAATTCAATTTAGTGCTAAATAATGTAGTATTTAGGATAGGTTATTTGGATATAGCTGAGTTTAGTTAACTTTAGCTAATTCTTAACTGGGGTAAAGGTTTGGGTGTAGTTAACATTGGGCTGTAAAATTCAGACTATGAGAAGGGCGGTTTAGGCATGGGAAATGGCTGTTTTATGAAGAATAGTAATTTCAAAGTAAGGGTAAGGGTAGTGTAGGTATTTTCCAGCTAAAACAATCCCCTAGGGCCTTCTAGAAGGGGGCCTTAGTGTCAGTTTTCTGCATTTTTATGCAGTAACTTCTGTAACAAGTCACAAAGTTAGGGTCTAATAGTCATTTTCTGAAAATTAAAAGAGGAAAAATTATGTTAAAGCTTCTAGAACATTCTACCCTATTGGTTGCCTATAAAAGGAAACCCCAATGCCTTCACTAACAAGTTTTGGAACCTCTGAAAATTCCCCAAAGTTAGAAAGCCCCTGAAAATTTCAAAAGTTTGGGAATCAATATATTTTCCCTCCTAGCTTCCTTTTCAGATCTCAGATCAAATTTTCGAAATTCATAACATAAAAAAAACTCCAAAAACAATAAAAACTTCAATAAAATCCAAAAATCACTGTTCCATTGATTTTCAGATCAGAAACAGCTCATTTGTTCTATTTCTATTTGAATTTTAGTTGTTCAAAATCTCTTGAAGTCATCTAGTATAATCGTTTGGATCAAATTTGCATTCCTGTTGGATTTTGAAAGTCACCTGGGCTGTTGATTCCATTTTTGAAGTCATTTGCTGTTGCTGATTATTGTTCCTGTTATTACTGACTTATCCTTCTTCATTTCTAAAACTTCCAGGTACATATTTGTAATCTCCAGGCTTTTTGAAATGAAATTGAAGCTGAATCTATGCTACAGATTTACAACTTTAATAGTTCTTTGATGTCTTAGATAGATTTTGAGATTTAATAGATTGTTCATTATAATCCAAACTGTAATAATTCTGAACTGTTAAGTAGTAGACTAGTAGACTGATTAGAAGTAATCCATGTGTTTTAGCAATTTAGTTGGTTTAATTTGTGTTGATAGTGTAATGCAGAGTTCCAACAGGCTTCTATTTGTACTTAATTAGGACTGTTTTGGACTGTTAAATGTGCGGTTATTACCTGAATTTTAGCATAGTTTATTACTTACTTCAGTTAATTTGTTTAATGTAAAAATCGAAAATATAGGTTAGATCAGTAACTGATCCTGAGGTCAGTGTATGGATTTTGTAATTAATTAGACTTTTGGACCTTATAATTACATGAATATTCTGTCATTATATTAGTTTAATATAGCTTTGCAATCATGTTCTCACATAGTATCAGCTTAGAAGTGCGTGAATATGTTCTGCCAAAATTCATGTATTAGGTTTTTCACGCAGTTTATGTGAAATTATAGTTTAATCTGCTGTGTTATAATACACTCATTCACTCGATTCGTGGCATACTTGTTTAAGTTGCAAATCCTTTGAATCCATTTGTAATTGGCAATTTAGAGGTAATGTTGAATTAACTTTTGCTTAAGGTCTAGGTGGATTAGATTGATTAAGTAAATGACCTGTTTGCTTTACAAATTAATAAGTAATGAGGCCAAACAATCAGGCCCTTATGTGCAAGTGATAATTGGGCCCAGCATCTTAACAGAAAGCCCAAGGCTGGCCATTTTAAAGACCGTACTTCTGTCCGCCTATATAGGGCCGAGATTGAAGGCCCATAAAATATTGAAATAAAATCCCTTAAGAATTATATTAGGAACATAGGGATTAAATCATAAATATAAAATTGGGCTTTGGATTAGGTAGCGGGTTCAAGCTAAAAGGGTTTACCCTTTTGTTTGAATTCGGACTTGAATTCGAGGCTCGAATTTATATTTGTGAATTAATTAACCTTTTAGAGACAAATAATAAAAATAGAAATTTTAGCTTGCTTTAGGATGATCTTTTAATAATAAAAATGAGACGAGCCTCGCCGAACAAAAAATACAAATTGCGGGGCCCTCATTAATTATTAAAAATACTTAAAAATTCGGGACGGGCTGTTTAGCAAATTTCACGGCCTTCCCAAAAGAGAACAACACATTAGTCTTTTAGACGCAATTTTAATAAATTTACATTCCTAAATTCGGGTATACATTTCATGCGACCCAAATCCAAATCCAAAAACGTTGAATAAGAATGTGGCGAGGATTCGGGTGTATTTCATGTGACGTGATCCAAAGACACGTTTTTAAACGACGTTCACTTTCGTAAAAAATTAATTAAAAGCGGTAAATAATCTTTAACATTGCACTATAGGTTGGATCATGTAAAAATTAGATTTTTAGCCATTTATAATAATTTAAGCGACCGTGCTAGAACCACGGGATCCGGGGGTGCCTAACACCTTCCCTCGGGTCAACAAAATTCCTTACATATAATTTCTGGTTCGCAGACTCCAACTGGGAAGTCAAAATTTTCCTCGATTTGGGATTTAAATTAAACCGGTGACTTGGGACACCAAAAAGCCAATCCTATCCCAAGTGGCGACTCTAAAAATCGAATAAATAATTTCATTTCGAATAATGTCACTTTAAATGGAAAAACTCCCTTATACATTTATCCTTCGAGGTAGGTGTGTAAACAAGGAGGTGTGACACCAATGACTGTGACATACAATGAGACAACGCCAACAAATGGACATTGATTCAAAAGAAGATGACATACCTGATGAGGTTGTCCAAGAAGTTGAGAATTTTGAGAGCAGACCTAAGTCCAACCTGAACAAAGCCGAAATTGTTAAATTGGGAGACGCAAAAAATGTCATGGAAACACGAATCAACATTCACCTATCGCCATTGGAGAAGAAAGAATACACAGAGTTTTTAAAGGAGTATGAGGACATATTCACCTGGTCGTATGATGACATGATTGGTCTGAGTACGTCTATTGTGGCTCACAAACTGCCAATCGATCCAATGTATCCACCGATAAAGCAAAAGCTCAGAAAGTTCAAACGTTACATGAGTCTGAAAATCAAGGAAAAAGTCACCAAACAGATCAAAGCTAAGGTTCTCAAGGTGGTTGAGTACCCGAAATGGTTAGCCAACATTGTGCCAGTACCAAAGAAAGATGGGAAGGTCAGGGTCTATGTCGACTACCAGAATCTCAATCGGGCCAGTACGAAAAACAACTTCCCTTTGCTGAATATACACATCCCGATTGACAATTGCACCAAGCATGAGCTACAATCATTCGTGGATTGCTTCGCTGGTTATCATCAGATCTGGATGGATGAGGACGATGCTGAGAAAATGGCTTTCATTACACTATGGGGAGAGTATTGTTACAAGATGATGCCATTCAGCCTGAAAAATGCAGGGGCCACCTACATGAGGACCATGGCAACCATCTTTCATGATATGATACACAAGGAGATAGAGGTATACATGGATGACGTTATCATCAAATTCAAGAAGGCCACTGACCACATAGAAGATCTGAGGAAGTTTTTCAATAGGTTGTGGATGTATAACCAGAAACTAACCCCGAAAAATGTGCATTTGGGGTTCCTGCTAGGAAGTTGCTTGGGTTTATTGTGAGCCGTAAAGGAATAGAACTGGACCCATCAAAGGTCAAAGCCATTCAAGAACTACCACCGCCAAAGAACAAGAAAGATGTGGTGAGTTTCCTGGGAAGGTTGAACTACATCAGTCAATTCATAGCACAGTCTACAGTTATCTGTAAGCCAATCTTTAAAATTTTAAAGAAGGACGCCACTACCAAATGGACTGATGACTGCCAAAAGGCCTTCGACAGAATCATGGAGTACCTGTCAACACCACCAGTCTTAGTTCCGCTCGAGCCAAGTAAACCCTTGTTACACTACCAGTGTTAGATGGAGATTTCGGCTGTGTTTTGGGGTAGCATGATGAAACGGGGAAGAAGCAACAAGCCATTTATTATCTCAGCAATAAGTTCACCCCATATGAGGCCTGGTATTCTCTTTAGGAATGCAACTGTTTTGCTTTGACTTGGGTAGCTCAGAAGCTAAGACATTATTTCTGTGCCTATACCACGTACCTCATATCAAGGATAGATCCTTCGAAGCACATCTTTCAGAATCCCATGCCCACGGGCAAGCTAGCCAAGTGGCAAACCCTGTTGAGTAAGTTCAAAATTGTTTATGTAACTCAGAAGGCAGCCAAGGGACAGGCATTGGCAGACCACCTTGCTAAAAACCCTATGGATGGAGAATACGAACCCTTGAAAATGTATTTTCCTGATGAAGAGGTATCATTTACAGGAGAAGACATTGCAGAATCCTTTGACGTTTGGAAGATGTTCTTCGATGGAGCAGCAAACTTCAAAGGAGATGGCATAAAAGCAGTCTTGGTATCAGAAACCGGTCAGCATTATCCAGTGTTCGCCAAACTCAGGTTCCCCTGCACCAACAATATAGCCGAGTATAACGCCAGCATATTAGGGCTAAAAATGGCCATTGACATGAACGTGCAAGAGTTGCTAGTGATTGGAGATTCAGATTTACTTATACATCAAGAACAAGAAGAATGGGCAACCAAGAACTCCAAGATACTCCCGTATCTGCATTATGTACAGGAATTGAGAAAGAGGTTCACGAGGACAGAATTCCAACATGTTCCCAGAATCCAGAATGAGTTCGCCGATGCATTTCCTACCCTATCATCCATAATACAACATCCAGACAAGGATTTCATTAATCCCATTCAGGTGTAAATTCATAATCAGCCAACTTACTATGCCCATGTTGAAAAGGAAGCAGACGAAAAACCTTGGTTTCATGATATCAAGGAATATTTAGCAAAAGGAGATTACCCGGAGCTTGCCGATCATACTAAAAAATGCATAGTTTGGAGATTGTCCAATAACTTCTTTCATAGCGGAGGAATTATGTTTAGTAGGACTCCTAATTTGGGACTATTAATGTGTGTTGATGCAAAGGAAGTATCTAGGCTACAAGAAGAAATTCATGTTGGGACTTGTGGTCCACATATGAACGATTTTTTCTTAGCAAAGAAGATATTTTGGGCTGGTTACTTTTAGATGACTATGGAATAGACTGCATCCAATATGTCCGAAATTGCCATCGCTGTTAGATACAAGCAGATATGATAAAGGTACCTCTAAGCGAGCTCAACACAACAAGATCACCATGGCCGTTCGCCGCTTGGGGAATGGATGTCATTGGACCAATCGAGCCTGCCGCTTCCAACGGACACAGGTTTATGCTAGTGGCAATTTACTATTTTACCAAGTGCGTGAAAGCAACATATTACATAGCAATAACTAAGAATGTCCTGCCAGACTTCGTCCGCGACCGCATTGTTTGTTGATTTGGGATTCCAAAGTCAATCATTACTGATAATGGCTCCAACCTCAACAACGATTTAATGAAAGCCATGTGTGAAACTTTCAAGATCAGACACAAGAATTCCACAGCCTACATGCCTCAAATGAATGGAGCCATAGAAGCTGCCAACAAGAATATCAAGAAGATATTAAAGAAAATGGTAGAGAAGCATAAACAGTGGTATGAGAAATTATCCTTTGCTCTATTGGGGTATCGCACCACAGTCCACACGTCGACCGAGGAAACACCCTATATGCTAGTTTATGGTACAGAAGTCGTCATTCTTATCGAAGTAGAAATTCCATCCATAAAGATCATACATGAATCTGAGCTCAACGACGCAGAGTGGGTGAAGAGTCGTTACGAGTAACTAGATCTAATAGATAGAAAGAGAATGAATGTGGTCTACCATGGTCAACTCTATTAGAATAGAATGTCCAGAGCCTTCAAAAAAAGGGTCAAGCCAAGACATTTCTCACCAGGTTGAAGAAAATTTTCCCGCATCAAGATGAAGCCAAAGGGAAGTTCTTTCCCAACTGGCAGGGTCCATACATGGTTTATCGGGTTTTGACAGGATGAGCCCTCATACTTCAGAAACGGACGGAGAAATTTGGCCAAAGCCGATTAATTCTGATATAGTCAAGCGTTACTATGTGTAATCTTTATGCTTCCCTTGTACGATGTAAATTGAACTATTCCTGACCTAATTCCCATTTAAGAGGGGATACGTAGGCAACCCTATAGGTTTCATGACAATTCAACAAAATTTTCATTTCCCCCCGCAATTTGAAATTAGGGTAGATTTTAAGGAGGCCCCTCAAAATTTCAAAGTAATTTCAGCCGATCGCCGTACGAGCATGTCACGACCCAATTCCCAAACCCGGTCGTGATGGTGCCTCTCGTGAAGACAAGGCCAGCCAACAGAACAACAATGCCTTATTTAACAATTAGTAACTATAAATGAGCAAATAATACGACTTATTAGCATTAATAACTAAAATTTATCACTGAGCACAACCCGACCGGGGTGTCAAAAGTCACGAGCATCTAAGGAGTAGGATCACTACTATAGGGGCAATAATTTATATATATATATACACACAAGATAAACACCAAAATTCAAAGATGAAGAGCGGTGCCGCGAACGCTGGCGGTCACCTTGCTCAACTACCATAGTAAGGCCTTCGGTTCGCTAATAACCCGCTACCGGGTGAGCAATACCTGCAACTGCACACGAAGTGCAGGGAGTAAAGTGAGTACTTACAACTCAGTGGTAATAAAAGTAAATAATAACTGAGCGGTAAGGAATCACGTAAGAACACTCCATCATGCTATATGGGACAGTACAACCTTTTTAGGAAAACAGTAAAACCGTAAAAATCCTTTAGAAACATCTAGCTCAGTTTAAAATCACTTTTGAAAATATTCTTTTTCCAACAGTAAGCATATGAATGCGATATTACGTAGTGCAAGTCCGCACACAAGTCAGCCCCTCGGGCACAACACTCTATTTACAAATAACACCAGGGTATCTGGTACACAATGCAAGATATAGCATGGATGCCAATGATATGAGAGCGCTGAATGTCATGACACGTAGTACAAACAGGAACCAATTGGTGAATGCAATGCAATGCACATGACCGCTGCGACGTGCAGCCCGAGCCAACCATGCATATGATTTATCGTCGACAGCGCTCACTGGGGGTGTGTACAGACTCCGGAGGGGCTCCTACAGCCCAAGCGCAATATACTGGTCAGTCAATGTTACCTGACCGGTCAGTCAATGTTACCTGACCAATTTATATCATATAGTGTCATTGTTACTACTGTTTCAAGTCACATCATACAGTGTCATTCTTACCACTGTTTCAAGTCACATCATACAATGTCATTGTTACCACTGTTTCAAGTCACATCATACAATATCATTGTTACCACTGCTTGACGTCACTACTACGGCGCGCAACCCGATCCATGCACAGTCCAAAAAAATATTATAAACCCCTTGGGCATTTTTAAAACAGTAATTCTCAGCCCGAAATAGTATTTAAAGTATCATTTGAGTTTTCAAAACATAGAAATATGGCTGAGGTTGCAAAACAGTATTTAAAATCTTGGATTGAAGCCAAATGATATGCAAGATATGCTAAAACAGAAATCTCAATCCCCGAAGGATTCACATAGTTGGCACGAAGCCCAAACATAGCAATCAGTCCAAACTATGATGATAACAAGTAGTTTTAGTCAACTACACAGTAAAAATCAACAACCGGGACGGACCAAGTCACAATCCCCAATGGTGCTCTACCCCACGCTCATATCCAGCGTGCAAGTCACCTCAATACAGCACTACGATGTGCAATTCCGGGGTTTCGAACCCTCAGGATATCATTTACAAGTATTACTCGCCTCGAACCGGTGAAATCTCTAGCTCGCAACTCCTTTGCCCTCCAAGTCGGCCTCCACGCGCGTCGAATCTAGCCAAAAATCAGAGCGAATGCATCACAATATGCTAAGGGGACAATACCTAATCGAAAGAAATCGAGAAATAGCAAAAATCTCGAAACTAGCAAAACCCGAGCCCCGGGCTCGCTTCGCAAAAAATTACAAAACTTACATTACCGGATTCCTCGTCTCGCCACGAGTCCATACATACCAAGAACTCCCAAATCCGAGCTCAAATGACCTATCAAATCCCAATTTGAAATTGTCAAAAACTCAAGCCCTAGTTCATAATTTTAGGCTCAATTTCCATGAATTCCTAGATCAATTTCACAGTATAATCATGTTTTAAGACCAAGATTCTTACCTCACGTCGATTCCTCTTGAATCCCTCTGAAATTCCCGTCCAAAAGCTCCCAAGGACGTTTAAATGGAGGAAAATAGCTTAACTCACGGAACAAAATAACACTTTAAAACCTTTTCTGCCCAAGCCTTTTTTCGCTTTTGCTGCTCCCATTTCGCTTTTGCGACTTTCGCTCCTGCGGAAATTCTCCGCTTCTGTGGAGCTTCACTAATAGACCATAACCACTTTTGCGGTCAATACTCACTTCTGCGAACACCGCTTATGCGGTCAAACTCCCGCTTCTATGGAGTCTCTCTCAACCACACGGAATCGCTTCTGCGACCTCCACGTCGCATCTGCGGAACCGCTTATTCGGTCCCTTTTCTGCAGCTGCGGAAATGACAAAACCAGCAAAACCAGACCATGCAACAAACTCCAAACTCTCCGTTTAACCACCCGGACTCACCCCGAGGCCCCCCGGGACCTCAAACAAATGCACAGACATGTCCTATTACCTTATTCAAACTTGCTCGAGTCATCAAATCACTATCGTTAACATCAAAATCCTCAAATTTCTCCAAATCAAATCCTAAGTTCTTCAAGAACTTCCGAAATGCACTTTCGATCAAAAACCCGACCAAGCGATGTCCGAATGACCTAAAAAATTGCACACATATCCAAAATCACCCAACGAAGCTACAACAACTTTTGGAATTCCATTCCGACCCTTGGATCAAAATCTCACCTATCAACCGGAATTTGCCAAAATTCCAACTTCGCCAATTCAAGCCTAATTCTACTCCGGACCTCCAGATTCAATTCCGATCGCACTCCCCAAGTCACAAATCACCTCCCGGAGCTAACCGAACTATCGGAATTCACATCCGAGCCATCTAACTCATAAGTCAACATCCAGTTGACTTTTCCAACTTAAGCCTTCTTAAAAGAGACTAAGTGTCTCATTTCTTATCAAAACCATTACAAATCAACCCGATTACACAAGATACGGATAATGAAGGATAAAGAAGCTGAAAATGGGGGAAAACGGGGCAGTAATACCTGAGACAGCGGGTCGGGTCGTCACATCCTCCCCAACTTAAACAAACGCTCGTCCTCGAGCGTACCCAGAGTTGTACTAGAAGCCCACCAGTAGCTGAATGACCTTACCAAGCATATACCTGGGATGATCCCACGTCACCCTATCTCTTATAAGTCCGACAACATAACATTGCTGAAATTACCCAATCCAGTCTAGCCCATAATTCACAGAACAACCTTTTCACTTCTGAAACCATCAATACGATCAAAACCTCACACCTATACTTTGAATGGTCCTGAACCAACTGTAATAACCCATACCTGCAACCTCAGGTGCTATCATATGATATACTACATAACCCAGACACTCGAAGCAATAACTTTTATTCACCGTATTTGCCCACAACACATGAATATCGGTGGAAAAACCTCTTATCAACAAGGTCTTATTCCAGAACTTTCATATACTGCCAACGAATAATGAAACACGCAATAAACTGTAACAATTTCTCGGATCAACCATTCATGAAGTCACTCCCTTTTTGGCTACTACCACAACAGATTTCCGAGCCCAACCTCGATATTAACCTTCCAACAAGCTGAAACCAAATCCGTTTGTATCCATTAATGACCCCCAACGATCACTTCGGGTCCAACATACCACTCTGGTGATATGATACCTCAACACCGGCCTAAGCCACAACTTGCATAATACACGCACCAATAAGAGACGGTCTGAACATACTCAAATAATGAAAAATGACTCAAACGTAAGAGTTGTACCTTAAGCTCATCAATATCATTACAACACAAGGCTGGGACCCCGTCCCACATCATAGAAATAGAATACCTGAACCTACCCCGAAGGGTCTAATCTCCACGTAGCCTCGCTACAATGCACGATCCTATCTAAACACTGTTACACATGAAGCACCCTAAGTCGCTATACTCGAAATTGACAACCACGAACGATGGATATCTGGAACCCAAACAAATCATTATACACACGGTGAAGCAAGGCATACACAATAGCATTTGGAAAACTATTCTTGACATCACACTATTGCGGCGTGTAACTCGATCCAGATAACATACACATGGCGGCGTGCCACCTGGTCCACACATACTCATGGCGGCGTGCCATCCGATCCACACATACTCATGGCGGCGTGCCATCTGACCTACAAATACTCATAGATCTCCCCAGATAGTTGATAAGCTCACCAACGGTCGAGTCAACCTAACCCTCGACAATACGATTCGGAGCCAACCGAGTCAACTCATACTGGAACACGCATCCAAAAATTCTCTTAACGCCGAAACTGGCTCAATAATAGCAACCTCTGCACTGACATCCATCATGAAGGCTCGATAAGGAAAAGCAATCCTTCCCAACCATCCGCTGGGTCTTTAAAAGATAGACCGCTCCACAAGAACATAACCCAATGCACCTCGCCACTCAAACCATGGCGTTTCCTGCATAGCCCATAACACAATAGTCCAGAATTAATCTAACACAGAGACAACCAGTCTGAACTTCAACATCACATCCAAAATCCAACATACCCACAACGAAAGATTCACTCGAGCCTCCAAATCCCAATACTCGCCAAACAGTGTCGATACACACGATTCACCATCACAAATAGCTCGAATATGAGGACTTCCGCCTCCGATTCCACATAGCATACGAATCATCATACTTGATCCCAATTTCGCCGTCCAAACGCGTGCCACAGCTATATATCCAAAAACTCCATGATACATACTCACAAATCTCCCTGAGCCGCCAAGCAAACCTGAATATCACCAGTCGATCTAACCATGAAGTGCCGTAATACCACCAAAGTAACATCACTTAATCACATTGCCCTTTCTCTAAAATTTATACTCTTATCGAATCACTTTCAAACAGCCGTACAATTTTCCTTGATTATCCGAGGCTACCCGCTGCCTAAGTGCTTTCTCACATTCGTAGAAAATGCACCTCTTCAACCACGGTAGCAATCAACAAGAACTTTCCCAATTTCATTTGCACAAACTAAACTGCCATGACTGAATCCTTCTAACCAAATCACGCTAAGCAAGTCATCAAA